>CM042544.1:4352269-4499769 GCA_023630585.1 Cranoglanis bouderius
CAGAACAGCTGCTTGGGGGGGCATGAACTCGGTGAGTTTCAGTATTTCAGAAGCTTCTGGGCTCCTGGGATTTTCACACAACAGTCTCTAGAGTTTACACAGAATGGTGCGAAAAACAAAAAACCATCCAGTGAACTGCAGGTCTGTGGACAGAAACGCCTTGTTGATTAGAGAGATCAGAGAATGACCAGACTGGTTCTAGTGAACAGGGAGGCTACGGTAACACAAACAATCGCTCTTTACAACCACGGTGAGCAGAAAAGCATCTCAACACATCGAACCTTGAGGCAGATGAGTGACAGCAGCAGAAGACCAGTGGGCGCAGGCTCACCCAGACTGGAGAGTTGAAGATTGGAAATAGATCAGGCGCCGTCTTCAATCAAAATGTCCATGTTCTGTTGCGCTGCTGCCACACGATCGGCTGTTCGGTTAATCGCATGAATGAGCAGGCGTACCTATTAAAGCGGCCGCTTAGTGTGTTTATATATCACAATATTCAAGTTGTCATGGAAACTTTGCGAGTCACGGTGTGTTTTTGATTCAGTATTGTAAGAGTTAGAATCGTAATATAATAACAGGGTTTTTTTTTCCCTTCTTTTTCTTCTCCTCTGCAGATTTGGAGCTGTATAACGAGGCCCTGAAAGTCCTTCACGATTTTCCACAGTATTACCCGTTCGAGGTGTCATCGAGCAGATAAAACAAAGCGACACACTGCGCTATTTCTTTGTCTCTGTGATTTTTTTCCCCCCTTTCTTTTGTGTATGTAGTTATCTTTCCCTTGTAAATAATCTAAAGCAGTTGCTGAAAGCTGTTAATTTTTGTTACTTAAAAAAAATAAAAAGTCTCAATGAGGAGCCAGATTTTGGTTCGTTGATCTAGAAATTGCTTGTGTACAGTGATTTTTAGTGTTGTAAAGATTCAATGAATCAAATGAAAGATTCACTGAATCAAATCAGTGCACTGTTTGATTGACACTATGACCTTGATTCAAAATGGCGTGCATCGGGCAAACATCACAGTGAGAAATTCGATATGTACACCTCTCTCTCGCTCTCTCTCTCTCTCTCTCATTTTCTTGATAGTTCTTCTATTACTAATTTACTTTTGCTCCAGTTTATTGTGTATCCTTAGAGTTTACTGTCTAGTGTCACACAATAAGGAACAGACAACAACCGGGTTGGAGACATTTACCAATACATCATTGACATAACGCAAAATTAACGACTTCATTCCTCTATCTGGCATTGCGGCTAAAGGCATGACTTTATATTTCCATTAGGTCTAGACTAATTGCAAAGAAAATGTGTGATCATCCTGCCTCTTTGATGTACTACTAATCGATATTTACATTTTCTGTACAGCATGACCTTTTACATAAAATGTATTAAAAATTATAACACTACCATCACGCTGCCTGTAGATGGCGACACATGAAATATGTCCGGGACAGAATAATGAACCAAAAGCCACCGTTTTATCCCAAAGACTAAACAATTCTTTTAGTTAGACTCATAATCAGAGACTATGATAAAATCTCTATAGTAAGTAAACAGAGTTTCACAGCATACCTGAGCTTCACTTTCCTGTAGCACTGACTCGTCCTTGATTTTCCTTAGTGGTTATGTGCCTCGCACTTCCGGGGTTGGGGATTTGAATCCCGCCTCTGCCCTGTGTGTGTGGAGTTTGCGTGTTCTCCCCATGCTTTGGGGGTTTCCTCCGGGTACTCTGGATTCCTTCGCCAGTCCAGAGACATGCGTTGTAGACTGGCATTTCCAAATTGTCCGTAGTGTGTGAATGTGTGTGTGTGATTGTGCCCTGTGATGGTTTGGCACCCCGTCCAGGGTGTCTACCCTGTGTAGGATAATAATAATAATAATAATATTAATAATAATAATAATAATAATTTGTTACATTCATATAGTGCTTTTCTAGACACTCAAGGTGCTTTACATAGTATGGGGGGATATCTCCTCAAACACCACCTGGATGATGCGACGGCAGCCATAGTGCGCCAGAATGCCCACCACACACCAGCTATTGGTGGAGAGGTGAGGAGAGTGATGTAGCCAATTCAGGGATGGAGATTATTAGCGATAAGGAAAATGGATGGACGGATGGATGTTTATAGTCATTCATTCTTCCTGCTCAGGGTTGCGCTGGATCTCGGGAATGAGGTGGGAATGCGCCTTGTCTGGAAAACCAGTGACACCAGTGACCACCCTGCGCTCAGTATTCCCAGTATAGATTCCCAGGATAGACTATGGATACACCCTGATAGTGATAAAGCGCTTACTGAAGATGAATAATTAGAAAACAAAAGTACTTAGTACTGAAGGAGTATTCTCTATACTGTGTACTACATACCACATTTAGGCAGCTTTCAGTATGAATCAGTTTTAAGGTAGAAAGTTTTGCAGGTGTGTGTCTGTGTGTGAGCATTTAATACAAAATGTCAAATTTTCCGAGCTGTTATAGAAAATTAATCTCCTTCTGACCAATCAGAATTGAGAATTCAGCAGTGAAATAAAACAATGTAAAATAACAATGCTAAAAATGTCAAACAAGCCGGATTACAATCGCTGTGTGACTGAGTGATGCTTTTGTAATAAACAATACACTCTACCGCAATATTTCACACTTACGAACACTAAAAACCTCACCTCGTTAAAACGTCAGTTTAGGAACTAAACTTGTATGCCTTCCCTCGCTAGAGGGTAAAACTCTGCTCCAGAATTTACTCCACTGATACTGTACATGCAACACGTCAGCCATATTTATGTCCTGGACCTGAGCTGTAAATGGGGTTCTATGTATATCAGCTCAGGTTTCTTTATATGTTTATTCTCCTTTTACTTGGACCAGTTTAGATTCTGATATTTAGAAAATAATAATGAAATGTATATTTTCTCTTTAAAAGAGTGTTCTGGATGCCTTTTTGTGCAAAACATTGCTAAAATATGCAGTTTAACATTCAACAATAAATGCTTAATTGGGATTACATGTCACAAATCAACACGAAATAGCTCATAATATTGAACCACAACGCTGCCTAGAGGAGGCCGTCCACCCAAAGTCACTGACCAGGTAAAAAGGACATTACTTACATTACATATTTTAAAATAAATAAAAAAAACAAACAAAAAAAAAACAAGAGAAGCCAAGGGTAACTCTGAAGGAGAAATCCACAATTCAGATACTCCTATGTGAAGCTGTTCACATGAGTGCAACCAAAGCCTGGACTCTCCACAATACTGGGCTTTGAGGCATGCATAGATCAAAACAAAATACAAACAAAAAGCAGACATGTAGGAAAAGGTTCTCTGGTCTGATAAAACCAAAATCTATCCTTTTATCCTTGAAACAAAGCAATAATCCAACATTGCTCATCAACCTGAAAACACCACAGTGAAGCATGGAGGTGGTAGCATCATGGCGTGCAGATGCTTTTCATCAGCAGGGACTGGGAAGGTGGTCAGGGTTAGGGACAAGATGGATGAAGGAAAATACAGGGCAATACTAGAAAACCTATTCCAGTCTACAAGAGACTTGACAGTTGGGGTGGAGTTTCAGCTTCCAACAGGACAACAACCCTAAGCAGTCTGACAGAACTATGCTGGGGTGGTTTAAATGCTGGCAGGTACAGGTTGTGAATACTTATGCAACCAAGAAAAACGTCAGATTTTTTTTTTGTTGTTGTTGTTTTTGTTAAATTAACCTTTGTGTCACAGTAAATATTTTGTATATATTTATGTGTAAAGAAGTTCAAATGCAATTCAACTTCATTCGCAATTTACAATTAGTTTATAAAATCAAGTTTATCTAATGGTTTATCTAACAGGCCTGAAAGAAGAATGACACAGAGTCGACTCTTCATAGTAAAGCTGAAAGCTCATTCCACCACGGATGAGGTCAGGACCCAAACACAGCCGTATTTTGCTCCACCTGTCATCTTTGCCCTCTTTTTCATCTCTTCCAGCTAAAATGTTTTCGGAAAAGTGACATGGTAAAGATTCAGATTCTCCATAAATTCCACAGAAACGCAGCCGTAGGCGTATTCCCCTCCAGTAAACTGGATCTCTGGATCTCTGGAAGTTCAGCAGTTCAGCGTAGTGAAGGTGAGAACACATGAAAAGCGGCTTCAACAAAAGGTTTATTTCCTGGAGCTGTTACACTGAGGAGCCGCAGGGGCTTGGAGTTTCGCTTATCCATCCCTTGTAAACCTCATAACTCTGCTCATTTGTTAAACATGCCAGAGAGTAAAGTGGAGAAGAGCTCCCACATGACACGACTCAAACTTCCCTCAAATGGCTGAGATATTTTTAATATATTTAAAAATCACATGTACAGGACCTTTCAGAACAGGTAGGCTTCCTAAAAATGAGTAAAAGTTCTTACATACATTACACACAGCAATTCATGTTTTAAGAGCAAACAAGAAGAGGAACTACTTACAACAAATAATTCTCATAACTTTTTTTTATTTAATAGTATTTTCTATTAAAATTATTGATGCATTATAACAAACTGTAGTGCCTTTTATTAAATAATTATAACAGTGTGTATGATTCCTTATGAATGCATTATAGCATGTTATGAATGTATTCATAAGTCATTATACATATAGCCGTCTGTATAATGACCTACTGTATGAATACATTCATAGCATGTTTATTGAACATCATCATGCATAAAAAGTAGATACACAGGTGAATAGATAAAGTCTGAACATTTTGGAAAGTTGACAATTAATCATTTGTTTAATCTTATTATCGGAAAATAATTGGAAATTTATTATTTTATTGTACATAACATTGTGTCTTTCCTCTTCCTTTTTAAAAAAAAAAAAACCTCATTGTTTTGCTTTATAGACTTATTGACCATCTTTCTCACTTGTAAAGCCTCATTTGGACTCACCTTGAAATAATATTTCCTTTCATTTAATTAATTTCTTACATTTTACCATCTCACCGTGTGGTACAGCGAATTGTGAGGACAGCTGAAAAGATCTTCGGAGTCTCTCTACCCACCGTCGACACCTCGTTCAACAACCGCTGCATCCACAAAGCTACCAGTATTGCGGACGACCCCTCACACCCCTATCATGGACTCTTTACCCTCCTGCCATCTGGCAGAAGGTACAGGAGCATCCGTGCCACCACCAGCAGGCTCCGCAACAGTTTCTTTCCTGAGGCAATCAGATTACTTAACACCCTGCTGCCTCCCAGGCTAACCTGTGCTAGTTAGACACCTAACCCAGTATGACTCAATACCACTGCACACCGCACTTTACAAAGCTGCATCATTCACTTTTATATTATGGAACTCGTTTTTGCTGCCAGTATTGCTGCTATACTTGTGCTGGTACATTACACAAAAGTTTACAGTTTACAGCCTATGTTCTGTGTACTTACAGTGGGGGAAAAAAGTATTTGATCCCCTGCTGATTTTGTACGTTTGCCCACTGACAAAGAAATGATCAGTCTATGATTTTAATGGTAGGTGTATTTTAACAGTGAGAGACAGAATAACAACAAAAAAAATCCAGAAAAACGCGTTTCAAAAAAGTTATAAATTGATTTGCATTTTAATGAGGGAAATAAGTATTTGACCCCTTCGACTTAGTACTTGGTGGCAAAACCCTTGTTGGCAATCACAGAGGTCAGACGTTTCTTGTAGTTGCCACCAGGTTTGCACACATCTCAGGAGGGATTTTGCCCCACTCCTCTTTGCAGATCCTCTCCAAATCATTAAGGTCATTTCCAATGCCCTGGCTGAGGGAAGGAGGTTCTCACCCAAGATTTGACGGTACATGGCCCCGTCCATCGTCCCTTTGATGCGGTGCAGTTGTCCTGTCCCCTTAGAAGAAAAACACCCCCAAAGCATAATGTTCCCACCTCCATGTTTGACGGTGGTGATGGTGTTATGACTTGGGGTCATAGGCAGCATTCCTCCTCCTCCAAACACGGCGAGTTGAGTTGATGCCAAAGAGATGTGACCACACCTGACCACAACACTTTCACCCAGTTCTCCTCTGAATCATTCAGGCAAACTTCAGACGGGCCTGTACATGTGCTTTCTTGAGCAGGGGGACCTTGCGGGCGCTGCAGAATTTCAGTCCTTCACGGCGTAGTGTGTTACCAATTGTTTTCTTGGTGACTATGGTCCCAGCTGCCTTGAGATCATTAACAAGATCCTCCCGTGTAATTCTGGGCTGATTCCTCACCGTTCTCATGATCATTGAAACTCCACGAGGTGAGATCTTGCATGGAGCCCCAGACTGAGGGAGACTGACAGTTTCTTCCATTTGCGAATAATCGCACCAACTGTTGTCACCTTCTCACCAAGCTGCTTGGCGATAGTCTTGTAGCCCATTCCAGCCTTGTGTAGGTCTACAATCTTGTCTCTGACATCCTTGGACAGCTCTTTGGTCTTGGTCATGATGGAGAGTTTGGAATCTGATTGATTGATTGCTTCTGTGGACAGGTGTCTTTTTACAGGTAACAAACTGAGATTAGGAGCTCTCCCTTTAAGAGAGTGCTCTTAATCTCAGCTCATTACCTGTGTAAAAGACACCTGGGAGCCAGAAATCTTGCTGATTAATAGGGGATCAAATACTTATTTCACTCATTAAAATGCAAATCAATTTGTAACTTTTTTGAAATGTGTTTTTCTGGATTTTTTTTGTTGTTATTTTGTCTCTCACTGTTAAAATACACCTACCATTAAAATCATAGACTGATCATTTCTTTGTCAGTGGGCAAACGTACAAAATCAGCAGGGGATCAAATACTTTTTCCCCCCACTGTATTGTCCTATGTATTTATTGTCTTATTCTGTGTATTTATCGTCTTGCGTACTGTTCCGTGTTGCACCATAGACTTGGAGAAACGATATTTCGTTCCAATGTATAGAGGAATGACAATAAAAACCCACTTGACTTGACTTGACTTGACTTTACTCATTTTCTGAAGTACTTTTGCTTGCATTTTATGTATGAAAAATGCTACAGCATATAAATAATATTTCTTCTTTTTCTTCTTTTTCTTCTTACACCGTTAGCATGCATACACCAAACAAAGCAGTTAACGTGTACACTAACACATTTATTCATTCATAATCATAAATTATAAAATGTAATTAAATTGTAATTTATGCTGACAAATGTGATAAAGATCCCATGAGAGTTGGAACCTCCACCATGTCTGGACCTGCAACATGGCAGCTGTCTGGCTTCAGGCCATCTCTCCTGTCAGAAACACGCTACTGTCCATCACTAGGAGAACGATAGGAACCCGACCCGTGCTGTTAACACACACGCTGTGTTGTTTAGTTTACACTGTAGATGCCACCACAGTTACCAGTCATATTTTTGTTGTCAGATCAGGAGAAAGGCAAATAATACTCCTTTTCATATCTTCATATCAGATTCATATCTTCTTCTCCACCAGGTGATTTGTCATACAGATGGATTTATTACTTCTTTTTTTTTTTACTCGCAGATGTTCTTGATGGAATTATAAGAGCGTCGCACACTATGCAGACAACCACATTATAAATAATAATAATAATAATAATAATAATAATAAGAAGAAGAAGAAGACAAATACAAAGACAAAGAAGAAGATTAGAACACCTGTGATGTTAAATACAGATAAATACTATATTTTATTATATTAAATTAGTATCATAATTCCACATTGTATCATTTACATCAAACATTTACGTCATTTGCATATCTTTTATTTCAGCTTGTCCCAAGACACTGTTGAATTATGTTTGGTCGGAAGGTGTTGATTCATTTTCCATAACAACAGCTCTGACAGTAGTGAGGCAAGTCACAGGTTTATATTAAAGCGCTCGTTCTTTAATATAAACCCGGGACTCCACATAATCTAAACCTAATAATAAACAAATTTCAAAGTGTGTTGTTTAACAAAACAAAACAAAAAGATATCATTTCAGGGTGGTGACGGATCAACACACCCACCACGTTATTTTCAAATAAAATAAATAAATAAAAAACCTGCCTCTAATATGTTCATATTGCTAAGTGTTTCTTTGCTTTGCCACCTGCTGTGCAGTAGTGAATGTGATATGAACTGCACCAGTAGAGGACAGCCAACACTCTACATTCATAGAGAACTGAAAACAACACACACACTGTGAGTAACACGCTGTCTCTCTGTGCACACACCGACACCACTGGATCTTAATATTACAAGGAAATCATCCTGGACACTTAAGGTAAGTGGTTTATAAATCTTATAATAGCATATAATTTTTTTTTTCAAATATATACAATTGTGCTTTGTGTAGTGCTTTAAATAAAAGTTAGGAAACCCTTACACTGTTGTATTAACTCCTAATATGTTTAACACCTACACCTTTACAGTAACTCTTAAATATGGTCCATTAATATCTGTAGTGTTTAATTCAAGTTGAACTACCTGTCTATCTTCCAGTGTTAAATACACAGCACTACAACACTTAACTACTATGAAATACTAATCCTCTACTGCTTGAATTATTACATTTACATTAAAAAAAAAGTTGTTAAGGATATTTATTACTTGAATTAGTTCAAGTAATTAAAATATCAAAATATAAAAGAGAAGAAAAAAAACAAGGTGGTGGTGGTGGTGGTGGGGCGGGGGGGGGGGGAGTGGTAGTTGGTAAATTGTTGTGCAATGTGTGCAGTGATGGAAAGTGTAGTCAAAAATAACACAAAATGTATGAGATAACTCCAATTACTGCATTTTCCAGACTATAAGTTGCTATGAGTTTTTTTTTTTTGCCACCTAATAAGCATGTAAAATTATATATTCTAATAAGGAATTAGAGAGGTAAAAGGTATGTTGATGGATTTATTCACTCAAAATACATACAAAAATTGGATCCAGACATGTTTTGGGTGAAGTATATTTTTCATTCTTTCTCTTGAATCTTACATTTTTCTCTTGAAACAGAAAATTTAGAAAATAAAGTGAAATTGCAAAATGTCTGAAATACAACAGTTTTTCTTACTTTGAATATGAAAAAAAGTAAATATACTATTAATTGCTATGTAGGCCTGTTTCAGTTCATGAATGCACATACCACAGTTCCATTATCGCAAGCTGTTGCCATCTGGCAACAATTACATTTTACCTTTTAAAAGATTACACAAAATATATAAACTTGTTTAAATGACAAAAAATGTCAACTTTTTTTTATTTGTATTTATTTATTTATTTATTTTTTACATTTTTTTCCTTTAAGTAGTTTTGCCTAAATATTCAAAAATGAATAAAATTTTGAGAGCCCTCCGATGATGGCCTTCACCGTGTTCACTTTGTTTTGTCAAGTTAAAGCCCCCTTTTTCCAGTTAGATAGGAAAATAGTAGTTTTGTATTATTGCCTATCAAAAAAATGGAGATAAATTAATTGTTGCCATATGGCAACACCATGCAGTAAAGTGTTAAAGCTAAGATGACGTATCTGCCATGGCATTTATATGATTAAGTCTTGGGGATCAAGTAAAGCACGACCGCATTTCAAAGCATTTAGGATTGTTAGGCATACTCACTATAATTTAAAGAACCTTGGAATGGAAAGTAAATGAAAGTGGAAGGTATATCTTGCTTGGTAGGAAAAGGCAAGCACTGAAGATGAATGAATGAATGAATGAATGAATGAATGAATGTTTCTTGGTCTGTAGGTTGCAGGTGTGTGAGTGGGCAGGATGCGATGTGGTGTGGTGCTGTGTGTCCTGCTTCTGATCTTGTCTGGGAGAGGTCTGAGTCGACGGAGGAGCAAACAGAAAGTAAACAATCTAGTGGTCCAAAATGAAGCAAAAGGTAAGAGCTTTTTATGAATATTACAGCATTGTGCAGAAGTTTTAGGCACCTTATTTTTTTTAGTACAAACTTTGTTATAGATTTTTTTTTTATTTTATGACTTCTACATTATCAAGTCAGTACAAAAAACATTTTAGATTCCCAAACTTTAGTTTTCTAGCACAAAATTAAATGTTACAGAAAAATGTTTGTATGTCATTAAAGAAAGCAGCATATTACATAAGAGACACTTTTCAGACAAAAAACACAATGAAGGCTGCTGGGTTTTGCTGCAAAAATAAGAAGCGAGTGCGAAAGTCTCCAGAAGAACTGTGTCTGGTTCTGCAAGATGCTCAATAAAACTTACCAGCTCATCTCCTTATAAAACTGCACTAATTGTAATGGAGACTATTTTTATTAAAAAAAATAATAATTTTGTCACACCAAATATTGACTGTTTCATTTACTACTGTTTACTGCTCTTTACGGTATTTTTTTAAAATGTAGAAACATTTAATTTCATTATTTTGAAGGCATCTTTGCTCTACAGCTTTTCTTTGCATGTGCCTAAAACTTTTGCACAGTACTGTATATACAGTACATCAAGCTATTTAAATTACATTAAATGGCATTGTGTCACTCTTTTAATGCTGAAAATTTTAAAAACACGTTCATAGTGTTAAATTAGCATTTGCAGTATTAAATTAAAAGCTATTTTATTAATAATATATTAATATTAATAATATACAATAAGTATGTGCACACCTGACCATCACACCCATATGCTCTTGTTGAACACCCCATTCTGGATTTATTCCCCCTTTGCTGTTATAATAAGCTCCACTCTTCTGGGAAGGCTTTCCACTAGATTTTGGAGCGTGGCTGTGGGGATTTGTGTTCATTCAGCTACAAGAGCATTAGTGAGGTCAGGTACTGATAATGGGTGAGGAGGTCTGGGGTGCAATCAGTGTTCCAGTTCATCCCAAAGGTGTTCAGTGGGGTTGAGGTCAGGGCTCTGTGCAGGACACTCGAGTTCTTCCACTCCAACCTTAACACACCATGTCTTTATGGATCTTCTTTGTGCACAGAGGCATCGTCATGCTGGAACAGGTTTGGGCCTCTTATTTCCAGTGAAGGGAAATTGTAAAGCCACAGGAGAAAACAAGGTTTGCTCTGGAGAGAAGAGGAATGAAGGTTAGTCTCAGCAAGACAGAATACATGTGTGTGAATGAGAGGGATCCAAGTGGAACAGTGAGGTTACAGGGAGAAGAGATAAAGAAGGTGCAGGATTTTAAGTACTTAGGGTCAACAGTCCAGAGCAACGGGGAGTGTGGAAAAGAGGTGAAGAAGCGTGTGCAGGCAGGTTGGAATGGGTGGAGAAAAGTGTCAGGTCTGTTGTGTGATAAAAGAGTACCAGCAAGAATGAAAGGAAATGTGTACAGGACAGTAGTGAGACCAGCGATGTTGTATGGTTTGGAGACAGTTGCACCGAGGAAAAGACAGGAGGAAGAGTTAGAGGTAGCAGAGCTGAAGATGTTGAGGTTCTCTTTGGGAGTGACGAGGATGGATAGGATCAGGAATGAGTACATCAGAGGGACAGCACATGTGAGATGTTTTGGAGACAAAGTTAGAGAGGCCAGGTTGAGATGGTTTGGACATGTTCAGAGGAGGGAGAGTGAATATATCGGTAAAAGGATGCTGAGGTTAGAGCTGCCAGGCAGGAGGCTGAGAGGAAGACCAAAGAGGAGGTTTATGGATGTAGTGAAGGAGGACATGAAGGTAGTCGGTCTGAGAGAAGAGGATGCAGGGGATAGGGCTAGATGGAGGCAGATGATTCGCTGTGGCGCCCCCTGAAGGGAACAGCTGAAAGGAAAAGAAGAAGAAGACAGGATACAAAGAAATTCTATACAATTGTGTGCTTCCAACTTTGTGGCAACAGTTTGGGGAAGAAACAGATATAGTTGTGATGGTCAGGTGTCCACATATACATTTGGCTCAGTTAGTGTATTTTAGTGTTAATTCTAGTTAGAGTCTATGTACTAGATTTTAAAGGCTGGCATCTTCTAATCCATTTTAAATTTAATGCTCAATCCTCTTTCTTCTAATTCACCATTTCTCATTCCTCTCTAGCTCTAATTTGTCCAGTGGAGGTGGCCTTCCTGGTGGACAGCTCTGAGAGTACCAAGGGTTATCTGTTTGAGAAGCAACGCAGCTTCGTTCAGCGTTTCAGCACCAGGTTGTCTTCGCTGCACGTTCCCGGTTGGCGCGCGCATCTGCGTCTGGCCGCGTTGCAGTACAGCAGCACCGTCTCAGTGGAACACAACTTCAGTGGCTGGCAGGATGTGGATGTCTTTCAAAGCCGTGTGTCGTCCATGGCCCACATTGGTCATGGCACATATTTGGCCTACGCCATCTTGAACGCCACGCAGCTCTTCACTCAGGAGACGGTGGGCAGCAGTGTGCGTATCGTCCTGCTGATGACGAACGGAGTGGATCACCCACGCAGCCCGAGTGCCATCGCTGCCGCCACAGACGCCAAAAACAACAACATACGAGTGTTCGTCATTGGCCTGACACGAGACGGGCAGAGCAATACCAGGCTGAGGTCCATCGCCAGCCCTCCACCACAGCAGCACGTGTTCAGCCTTGAGGATGCTCAGCTGGATGAGAGGCTTTTCAGAGAGTTGGTTAGTCACCAAGTGATTCCAGTTCATTTATAAAATCAAAAGGCCACATACAGTTTTTAAAATACTGTCAAAACACTGATATGTTGTTATTAATAATAATTACATAATTATATATTCCTATTAATAAATATTATATCATTAGCAAACCTCATTAAAATGACAGCACGTATTATACAATTATAATTTTTTAAATAGGAGTCTAAATGCAGTTCAGTGCAGATTTCTGTTTCAGTGAAATGTGGCACACGAATGTTTATGCAAAAATGTAATGATATTTTACAGATATCATGATATTTGTTCACAGTGTTCGGTGTTGTGATATATCATGTTTAGCATTTTTATTTGTCCATAATACAGTCTTTTTTCTATTTTTTAATAGAGCACAGTTGTTAACACAGAGGTGAGTACAAACCTATAGACAGTCAGTGCCCTCCATGATCATGTATTGAGTCGTCTCTTGATTATCTTAGTCGTTACTGCTGATTACAGTTTATGTCTGTTTCAGTGTCCACAGCCCAAACCCTGTCCGTGTGACAAAGGAGAGAGGGGTCCTGCAGGAAACCCGGTGAGGAGACACACCACTTATCATCGTCTCAAGCAGCTTGACCCTGAATCTTATCTGGTTCCCTGAGTTTAATCAATTCAGACCAGATTTGTTTTTTGTTTGTTTTATTTTTAACCTGATATATTCCAGTCGATGTATTGCTTTGTGAAATACCTGTACTGTATGTACTTGTACCACAGCGCTACCGAATTCTCGATTCTGACTGGTCAGATGATGTTGATTAATATTCTAGTAGTTCTGGCTGTAAAGCAAATCACAGGTTTGTATTAATGCGCTTGATGTGATGACACTGATAACAGGAACTAACTTTTTTTGTAACTCTAGTTAGATTTTTTTTTAAAAAGTATGATGTGTTATTCAATGAATAAAAAAATTAACTGTTGGAAATATAGTACTGTTGTGGTATAAGAATACTAAAACACTTTGGGAACATGCTGTTATTGGCGAATAATCAACTTCAAGGTGGTAAAAGTAACAATGCTTTGCATCAGGCTGCTTCACACCACCCCGTTGTTGATTATTTTCCTATAAATGCATGCCCACAAGTGTTTTATTACTTACTTATCACTTGAAAGTAAGACATCTTCTTCACACGTTTTTACTGAAATTCATTTTTTTCATTCCATCCATTCCTTCTGTATTTAAGGGTAAACCAGGAAACCCAGGACAACCTGGCCCTCCTGGTCTCAAAGGATTCAGGGTAAGTTCCCATCTTTCCCGACTCTGTTGTCTTCATTTATTTATTTTATTTTACAGAATTATGCTGATGGGTCAGTCCATCTCGAGTGTCCAGTGCAGGTTGCTCGACCTCTCTTTTTTGAGTGATTACCTCTATGTATTGGCATTACAAAATGTTTGATTCATGGCACACAACACATTTTGGTTATACAGCTGTTTACGGAAACCTCGATATCTTGGTCCTTGGAAAAAAAACTGTAGATCTCTAGAGCAAATTACACGGTACATGGACACACATAAATTTAGCACATTCTTGTTTCTTAGACTTAGAACTTAAGCCCAAATGTAATGCTCAAGATTGCTCACAGTTTAGGGTCACCTTTAGGGTCAGTTTATAATGGGAAGGGTTCGAGTCGCAGTCTTAATTTTTAGGGGTACCTGGGTAAGCATAGTGTTCAGGCAGAACATTTCAGGTTTGACACTTCTCTTATTTATTTAAATTTTTTTTTTATGGGGCAAACTTTCGGTTGAACATCTCTGGTGGGGAACCAGATACGAACCTGCAATTTCGACAGAAATAAATCCTCTATAGTAGCATTCTGCTGTAAAAGTTGTGAGTTTGAGGTTGGAGGTAAACTTGGCAGGACAGTTGACCTCAGGAGCCAGATTTGAAGAACCAGCCTGATCTATCATGTTGGTACAGGTGTACAGTTGGTATGCGTGAAATGATTTTATCCAAGTATGGAATTACGGGGTTCAGTTGGGTGTTTTACAAATGAACAGTGTCATAAACAGAGCTATGGTGTTGTTTCTCCTGTGATAAAAGCAGTAATTGACTAGTTTTTCAGTGCTTGCTGAGGCGGCTGTGGCTCAGGTGGTAGAGCGGGTTATCCACTGATCATAGGGTTGGCGGTTCAATTCCCGGCCCACATGACTCCATGTGCCGAAGTGTCCTTGGGCAAAACACTGAACACCAAGTTGCTCCCGATGGCAGGCAGGTGCCTTGCATGGTAGCTCTGCTGCCATTGGTGTGTGCGTGAATGGGTGAATGAGACACAGTGTAAAGTGCTTTGTGAACCACAAAAAGGTTGAAAAGCGCTATATAAGTGCAGACCATTTACTGATTGCTCAGTATTTCAGCTCTGTTTATGAAAATTAAAAACGGTTGAGCAACCAACTTTGCAATTATTGGACCACTTGAGATGGATAGACCCTGATACGTTTCCTTCATATCTATTGTTATTACAGGGGGAACCTGGCTTGAACGGACGACCAGGAATAGAAGGCCATGAGGTGCCACGTTGGGATCATTATTCATGACTATTTGAGTATTTTGGCGTTTTCATGTAATCATGATGCTGTATGTTGCTCTTGTTACAGGGAAGACCAGGAGTGAGAGGGGAAAAGGTTCATCCTTTTATCACCTTTTTATTAAAGGAATGTGGCTTTGGTTGTTCACTCCCAGAAATGCTCAGTTTAGTTGATTTTTGCGGTTGTTCCAAAATCAACTATTTGATGCCACCTCCATAAAAGGGTTGTTTGAAAGAAACATGTCCTGAAAGCAGCCTCCAAATTGCACCTGAACTTCATCAAGTGTCATTGAAGCTACATTTGGGATTGTATACTGTGTTCAAAATCAACACAATGAACACCTTCAGCATGCAGAAAAAGTTGCAGAAACCCAAATCAGTGTTTTTAAACAATCTCTTCAGTCTCTGGATTGAACCCTACTGAAAGCCTGGAGGAGTGGACCAAGATCTTTCTGCAAGTGTCTCCAGTCTTGTTGCAGGAAGAAACTCAGTGCTGTTATTAGATAGATTTAGGCACTACACTACAGAAGACGACAGACAGGACCAAACTACACATACACAAGTGAGACAAAGTGCAGAAGCACCACACAACAACATCGACTGACATTTATATACAGTGTCAGGTATTGGATTTAGTGTGAAGAAATGTTCACAGGTGTGCAAAATCATTAGTGTAAGCAAAATTCGGCAGAACATTTAAGCAAAAAAACAAAACAAAACAAACCAAAACAAAACAAAACAACAACAACATTTTATGCTGTATTGCAAGTGGATGGACCTTCATCAGGCTTCATCAAATATTAACCAAAATAATTAATTAATTAATTAATTAATTAATATGTATAATACATATCCGAGACAGCGCTCAGATAGGCTGTGGCATTCAAACGATGCTCAACTGGTATTTAGGGGCTCAATGTGTGCCAAGAAATCATTCCCCACACCATTACGCCTCCAGCACCAGCCTGAACTGTTGATACAAGGCAGGTTTGGTCCGTGGATCCATTCTGTCAATGCCAAATGCCTCATCTGCATGTCGAAGCAGAAATTCGAGATTCATCAGACCAGGTGACATTTTTCCTATCTCCAACTGTCCAGTTTGAGTGAGTCCATGCCCAGTATTGCCTCAGATTCATGTTGGACTGGAACCCAATGTGGTGTTCTACTGTTGTAGCCCATCTACCTCAAAGTTCAATGTGTTGCGCATTCTGAGATGCTTTTCTGATCAGCACGGTTGTAAAGTGTAGTTATTTGAGTCACAGTTGCCTTACTGTCAGCTATTAAGCTGGCTGGTGAGTATATATACTTTATATATGGATGACCTGGTTCAGAAGCATCAAATATAGGTACAATAGTTTATTTATTTATTTTATGAACCCTAACCATAACACAAGCATTTCAAGAGTAGCCCACTTCTGAAGAAGAATATCTTGAAATTGTTCTTCTTGAGAGAAAATCTTGAGAGAGGGTTTAACACCTCTGATTCTCTCTCTGTCTCTCTCTTTCTCTCTCTCTCTCTCTCTCTCTCTCTCTTTCTGCTCCCTATCCTGTGCTATAGGGTGAGAGAGGAGAGTGTGGCGCAGCAGGGATGAAAGGAGATCAAGTAGGTTTTGTGGATAATTCTCTGTATCACTGATTTACACCCATGCTGTGAGATGCTGAACTTTCTGTTCTTTTCTCCTTTCCACAGGGTGCAGATGGACCACCGGGACCTCGTGGACCTCCAGGAGAGCAGGTTATCATCACGGTTTTGGATCAAGTCAAAATCATTCAAATACATGTTCAAAAAAGAGAAAAAAGAAAATAAAAAGATAAAAAGTCTTCTTACCACTATTGTATACAGATAATATAAGATTTGTTTGTTATGTAAGGAATAAAACACTAGAGGGTGAGCTGTTATAGGAAAATTATCAGTGACAGTGTTACTGTTACCCTGAAACGGATTATTTTACACATCCTGAAGGGTTTCATAAAGATTCACAAGACACTTTTACCAAAGAACCAAGTTAAGTAACAACAGCTTTATTGCTAATCTCTCAAATGTTAGCTGGCATGATAATAATGGCAACTATGCAAACTAGCTGAATGCTAATAACTAGCTGTCTCAATACAAACTGCCTTGATAAATACAAAGGGTATAGTAGCAGCAGACAGATTACAGTGATGGGTATTGGGTCTCATTCTGTTAAAGTTTAGATTTACAAATATATGCAGAGAAATGTAGTGGTTTTTGAAAATATACTGAGTAGAAAGTAAAGATTTTTCTTTTGAAATGTAGTGAGTGACTGCACTTTGTTACTTTTCACCTCAAAAGTATTCAGTATAACATCTGCAGGTATTTGCCAGGTTAAGTTCATGATTGGAAACAAAAACTACTACCTCATAAAAGTATAGAAATTTTAACTCGGCATTTGGAGCATGACTGTATCTGAGATAATTAACACAAGCTTTATGGCCCTGTGCTTGGAGACTGAAACCTCCAGATGATCCCAGAGCTTCATTTAGACTTCTTAATAAGAAGAAAAGCTTGAAGTCAGTTTCCTGGTGTTGTCTTTTGACTTTGGAAAACTGTTATTATCATCACTGCAACACAAGCATTGGGAAGTGTGTGTACGGTTTGTAAATCAGTCTCTAGAGCTGTGAGGGAACACACACACACACACACACACACACACACACACACACACACACACACACACACACACACACACACACACACACACACAGAGAGAGAGATGTTCCTAAAACCCAATCAGCTCTCCTGTCTCTGCACTTATGGAATGTGATCCCGGGATTAGTCGTGATCACTACAGTAATGTAGCAGTGAACTGCAGCGTGAAGTCTGCTGTTCTTGTTATTGTTCCAGTCCGGAGACAAAGTTTATACACCTGGATTAACACACACTCATGGACCACTAATTCCTTTTCTCGCTCATGTGTTTAATGTACACACTTGCCTTAGACAAAGCATTGGATAAACATACAAATTAAGTATTTTTATTTGAAGTATTTGAAGTATTTTTATTTTCTGAACTAATTTCATATAGAAATGTATGTGTGTGTGTGTGTGTGTGTGTGTGTGTGTGTGTGTGTGTGTGTGTGTGTGTGTGTATTTCAGGGTCCCATTGGTGGTCCTGGAGATCACGGTCCAGCAGGTCCTGCTGGACCTAAAGTCAGTATCTCCACTCTGAAGCTGTTATTATATTATATTATATGATATTACGTGAATCTGACACAGATAAAGCATGACTGTTAAGGCTGTGTTTTTTCACAAGGGTGACCGAGGACCTCCTGGAGCTTCTGGTCCTCCAGGAGACCAGGGGATTGGATTTCCTGGTCCAAAGGTTAGCAAATGATTTAACCAGCATTTTAATGTTGTGTATAGTAGCACCATGATTAAGATACACCGCATTTCTTTAGGGAGACAAGGGGAACCAGGGCAGACCGGGCCCTACTGGACCTGTTGGGATTGGAGAGCCAGGACCACCAGTAAGTTACACAATCAGCACTTTCATTTCTTGCTTTTGTTATACTGTATTCAACAAGGATAGGCTGTAACATTCTACAAACAATGTCCCAGCGTCTGCTCTAATAAAGGCTCACTTCACAATGTTATTCCAATGTTTCTCACACAACATTCCCAGTTAGACAAAAACTATTGAACATTATGGAACTACGGAACTATATTAACACTATGGAAACATTATTGTTAACGTCCCTATGAATACAACTGTTGCAGTAGCATTCAAAGAAATGTTTAAAGAGCACCCAGAAAACTTGACAAACTGAATGTTCTTTAAACCAATACAAATTTCCTACAATCATAAGCTTCAGAAAAACGTTCTTCTAACCGGTAATTGTTAGCAAGGTAGACAGGTTCCATCCTAATGGAACATGTGGTGTGGTGATATTCCAAAGTTTCCACAATAACAATCATGTTGAATATTGTACATGTTGTACATATGTAAGAATGTTATATCGTCATTGAAATCTTGATTCTGATTGGTCAGAAAGTGTTGACATTTCTATATCAGCAGCTCTGACAGTTTTCTGTGAGGAAACATTTAGTGAACATTAATTGAAGGAGTCTACAATGTCAGGGCTTTGTAACAATCAAAGTTAAAGCTGTAACATTAATAGGAAAGTCTTCAGGATGGAGGGTTTTGTGGTTTCTTTGTAACATGACAAGCTGCATATTTTGTCTTTTTAAATTTAAGAGAGAGAAAAAACACTAGAGTCTAGTGAGGGAATGATTGTTTATATGTGCTATAATGTAAGTAAGTAGTCTAATAGGTGACGCACAACATTAAAGGTAACTATAACTAGATAAAAGGTACATTGTGTCAGTCTTGCATTACACTGGTGTTCCATTCTGCCAGCCGAACGGAACTCGACTTATCGGACATTTTCAATCAGTATAAACAAATGAATTCTTTTATCACCACAAGTCTGTTATAAGATTAGTCAGGACACTGTTGGGTTTCTGTGTGTAAAGTATCATGACTCTGTGTTTAGCTGCTGGTGAGCAGGGTGATGGGAAAAGGGAGCGGTGTGAGCCCCCTGCTGGGCAAACAATTCACACCTCTCCACAATAACATTGGTAGAGAGATAAACTGGACAGCACAACTAAAGCTTTTTTTGATAGAAAAACACTGTATACATCTGCCACAATAAAATGATAAAATTTAAACCTAGTAGGCTATGTACAAAAATAAATATTATGAAAACTGCAAATTCTTAAATCACCACCCCTTCATTGATTCTTTTCCTATAACATCAATCCCCCATGTATTTTATTCCTTACTTATCAACATTTCACTACTCCGAACAAAACCAAGTTTTATCTAGAGGCTTCATTAACTTACTTGACACAATAAGTTATATCTTGTGAAATTTGGCATTCTGACAGAGTGTGCTGCATTTCAAATCATTATAATAAGCTTAAAAGTAATAAAGTGCAGATAAATCTCTTAATCACGTCTTTCTAATAACACTAACGACTTCCTTGTATTGTAAAGGGATCACCGGGACCACTAGGACTGCCAGGCAACCAAGGTTTTCCAGGCGAGGGTTTACCAGGACCCAAGGTAAGTAAACTTTCACACCAAAATCTGTGATCTCTTTTAACCCCTATATTCTGTTCAGATCAAGATAACATACTCTTAAAACAGTGTCTGCCTCATTTCCTCCATCCAGTCTTTTATTTACACTCTAACTGGTCTTAATTGGTATTAGAGTAGAGTGTTGACCGGGAATCACATTTCGGATTCTATTTTCATAAAAGGTAAAATATATTTGATAAGATATGCTGTAATTGTATTACTATAAAATCTCCATTGCTAGTCAGTGAACTCTGCAGGAAAATTAAATTCGTCTATCTGACTCTGGTTTCAGGGGGACAGAGGCTTTGAGGGTCCAAAAGGTGCACCTGGCCCTCCAGGGTTAGGCATCAAAGGTGAAAAGGTGAGAACTTACTTAATTAAGTTAATTTAACTGTTTACATTTAATTTAAGACAGTTTGCTCCCCCAGTCTGGGCCATTGGCCATTCAGTTTGTATGTGCTTGTTTTTGTAAGTTAATTGCATGTAAATTTTGCCACAAGGTTCTTTCTTTTCCTTTCCTTTGTTTGGTTTTAAAGATTTGGTATTAAAAAGATGCAAACAACAGATAAAATGTTTTAGCTTATTATGTGAGATACTTGTACAATGGATTCTGAAATTAATTTGACATTAAGATGCTATTTTCTATAAAAACCTGATGCATTTGGCCTGTTTATTATATTACAGCGGATCTAAAAAGTCTACACACCCCTGTTAAAATGGCAGGTTTTTGTGATGTAAAAAAATGAAACCAAGATAAATCATGTCAACCTTTTTCACCTTAATTGTGAAATTTTAAACTATTAATTAAAGTGAAAAACAATAAGAATCATTTTAGGGGAAAAAAAAAAGTACAATAACCAGGTTGCATAAGTGTGCACACCCCTAAACTAATACTTAGTTGAAGCACCTTTAGATTTTATCATAGCATTCGATCTTTGGGTAAGAGTCAATCAGTTTGGAACATCTTGACTTGCAATATTTTGCCATTCGTCCTTGCAAAAGCATTCTAAGTCTGTCAAATTGGCTGGGCGTCTCCTGTGCACAGCCCTCTTCAGGTCACCTCACAGATTTTTGAATGGATTTAGGTCTAGACTCATTGGATTTGGGTCATTCCAAAACCTTGAACTTGTTTTGGTGAAACCAATCCTTTGTCGATCTGGAGGTTTGCTTTGGGTCATTCTCATTCTGGAATGTGAAATTCCTCTCCATCTTAAGTGTTTTTAGAAGAAGACTTAAGGTCTTTGTGTCAAAATTGATTGGTATTTGGAGCTATTCATTATTCCCTCCACCCTGATTAAAACCCCAGTTCCAGCTGAAGAAAAACAGCCCCTGAGTATGATGCTGCCACCACCATGCTTCACCATGGTGTTCTTTTGGTGGTTTTTTTGTGCCAAACATATCTTTTGGTATTATGGCCAAAAAGTTCCATTTTGGTCAGACCATTAGACATTATTCCACATGGTTTTGGGAGATTGGATGGTTTTTGTTTTTTTTTTGGTTAAAAAAAGGCTTCTGTCTTGCCACCCTACTGCATAGCCCAGAGATTCAGGAGATCGTTGTCACATGTAGGGAGCAACCAGTACTTGCCAGAAATTACTGCAATTTCTTTTAATGTTGCTGTAGGCCTCTTGGCAGCCTGCCTGAAAAGTTTTCTCCTGATCTTCTGATCAATTTTAGAGAGACATCCTGTTCTTAGTTGTGTGACTGTCATGCCATATTTTTTTCACTTGTTGATTGTGGTATTCACAGTGTTCCAATTTATATCCAATGCCTTGGAAAAAAAAATGTTTGTAACCCTCATTGTGGCCCATGGTTTTTCCAGTTGGATGTCAAAAAGATGTCAGGAAAATCCTATAGGAACAGCTGTACTTTATTTGGGGAGTAATCAGTCACTTTTATTGATGGCAGGTGTATACTAATTAGTATTTAACATGAATGTAATTGGTTCATTTAGAACACTGCCACACTCCCAATTATAAAAGGGTGTGCACACTTTTTAATTCACCCCCCCACCCCACCCCCCAATGATTCTTATTGTTTTGCACTTTAATTAATAGGTTAAAATTTTACAATAAAGGTGACAAAGGTTCTGACATGATTTATGTTGGTTTCTTTTTTTTGCATCACAAAAACCTGCTATTTTAACAGGGTTGTGTGGACTTTTTAGATCCACTGTATATGTTGTACTTGTAAATGTCTTACATTATTTTATAAATATTTTAAGTTCTTAGCTAATTATCGGCTTTGTATTTTGCAGTATGTTTGTGATCTGGCTTCTAACTCACGCTCTTGTATACTCACCATTATCCACAAGGGGGTGCTATCGTAACATGCAAAAGACATTCTCTCGTTTCTATTATAAATTCTCTTCTTGTTATCTGTTATCCTGTTATATTGAATATAAGAATATATTGTTATCCTGTAGGGGGCTCCTGGAGCTCCAGGACCACAGGGACTGATTGGATTGACTGGAGCTGGGATTCAGGGAGAAAAGGCAATTAATTAACCTCTAGTTATAGATAGCGATCATGTATTACAAATCTCTGTAACCCTTTTAGTTTCTTAAAAGAGATTATTTGTTTTAAATACAGGGTGAACAAGGACCAGTTGGGCCGCCGGGCCTTAGAGGAGCTCCTGGTGTGGGCAGTGTAGGCCCAAAGGCGAGTGCTGTGAACATGACATAAATATGCGACAGATGTTTTTTTAGAAATGCTTTTGAGTTCTCTTTAAGAAAGCAGGAAATGTAAGATGGAAATAAGGGTGTGCATCACAAAGCGCTTTACGAGAGCTTTATTTATTTTATTTTTAGGATCATCAGTGCTATCCATAGCAGATGTCAAAATAACAGCATAAAACAAATCACAAATCAACAAGACGCAAGGGAACAAAAGATTACCACAGGCAATATATGTTAATATATACACACTTGCATGACTTGGCATTGGGAAAGATAAGTAGTTTATATAGAAAAGCATAACTAGAAGGTGAAAAAGATGAACGAATGCAAATTCTGAAGAGTAAATAAGGCATGATCGAGACAGTGGGAAGCCATAGATGCCATAGGTGCCAGAGATGGCATAGATAGATAGATGGATGGATGGATGGATGGATGGATGGATGGATGGATCGATCACTTTATTAATACCAGAGGGAAATTCAAAGATTACAGCAGCAATCCAAAAAGTAGAGTGCGCAAGCAAGAGTAAACAAATATTCAGTACAAAATTGTAAAATATAGTATTGGATACAAAGTGATTATATCCTTATATACATAGTCTTCTTTAACACCAGGAATGATTAGTGTAATGTATTGTGCAAATGGTGAAAAACAGTAGGTATGGAACCACGGATATGCAGCAGAGTAGCTGTGATCAATAGAGCGACCACAGTTGTACAGTACAATAATATGATGAGTAACATCAGTGCAATAAGCAGCCCATTGCAAAAATGTAACAAATGTCCAATGGGCTTACTCTAGGAATAGGCTCTAGTGCAGAGTAACGTCCCGGCACAGTGATTGAACTGAACTGTTGTACAAGGTGAACGCTGTTGGTATGAACTACTACTGTACTGTTCCTTGCTACAGAGGAGCTGAATGAGTCTTTTACTAAAGGTGCTCCATTGTTTGACCAATATAAATGATAAAATCATAAATTATAAATTATAATTATATTAATATAAACCTGTGATTTGCTGGGAATTACTGTCTGAACTAAATAAATAGGTATTATACAATTTTACAGAAAATTTCCAGGTGCAGCTGCATTTAAAACAGTATCACCTGAAAGTTAACTAGCCAATTCATTTATTTCCTTTAAGGTCTTCTTTGAAAATGTCAGGTTGTGATATAGGTAAATCAGTCATTTTGGGATGTACCACATCATACCATAAATGTATCGTTTTTTTCCACTGATAAACGGATGATATTTAAATGTTAAGTGCTTTACAGGGGGATCAGGGCTTCCCTGGTGAACATGGACTTCAAGGAGAAAGAGGCATCGGAGAACCTGGACAAAAAGTAAAGTGCACTCACCTCTCTTTGACTTTGACATGAATGTGTAATAAATACATTAATAATAATATACATGAAATACTTCGAAACCATAATCTGTAATAAATGATAGGGCATAACACAGGCATGTCAATTGTTTAAAAGACAGGAGACAAGGCAAATAAAACAAATGCTTAAAAGGACAATAAACAATCAAGTTTATATAGAAGTATTAATAATCATTCAACCATTAAGGAATTTTTCTTATATAGAAATATTTTAATTATGCTGTATTCATTATTGCTAACAATCCATTACATGAGCCAGAAGAGTAATTAGTACAGTTTAATTTAAGATATGATGTTAGTCACCTACAGTATAATCCAGTAGGTGTAGGCATGTGACAGCTTCACTGTAGATGCCTGTAAATATTATGTACGTTCCAGGGGGAGCCAGGATCAGATGGTGCTCCAGGAATTCCTGGCATCCCAGGAGAAGATGGAGCTGTGGGACCCAAGGTAGGGTCAGGGTTCAATTTTGGAGACAATTTTCACCTTACAGCCAGCCGAAAAAATAAAACGATGTGGGTTTAAATGAATAGATTGGATACTGTTTCACAAGAGGCCATACTCTAAATTGGTGACTTCAGTCTGAAAGTTACTCATATTTAGAGCTGCGTTATGTACATGCTTAAGCTGATTTTCTGGGTTCCAATTTCAAGCTACTAAAATGACCTGCATGTGGTTTATGCCTCTGGGGTTGCCAGATTTTTCTTGAGTGGAAGCACTGGAGATGGGGTTTTTCAGTAGCATCTGGCCCACCACCTTTAAACAAGCACTTAAAAAGTGGGGGACTTAAAAAGGCGATCACATTTTTTCTGTAGTTTAGTGTAATAATATGCAACATAAAAGCAAGAGACTGTTTGAAAAGTACATTTTCGGATAAAAGTGTCTACAAAATAAATGTAAACAAACATTGTAAGCTTTTTGGTAAGTTTTCTTCCAGCAGAGAAACAAGAAACTTTGTTTCAAGTTCAAATTGTGTATTAATCTTTGTCATTTTTTTGGTTTTGTTTTGTTCCTCTTGGTTTATCGGCACATATGGAATGTTAGGGTGAGATGGGTTTACCAGGTCTGCAAGGTCCTGATGGTGCACCAGGAAAAGGGATTCCAGGAGAAAAGGTACATCATCATTCACTCTATAGAGTGGGTGGGGTTTGGTAGTTAATTATGTCTCAAATGATATTAATATATTATAAGATTGCATTGATTTATAATCACTTATAGATGAAGAGAATAAAAATTGAGGTTTAAACAATATTCATATTAAGGCTTGTATAGACTAGTCAACTACAAATATGTTAAGGTAAAAGATTATACAATAAAAAAAAGCCTGGGGACAGGGACAGAATCAGTGCATAACAGAAAACAGAAGAAAAAGGAAGCTACATGGGTTATCCATCAGGCTAGCTAGCAAAGACAGCTGCCATACTAGGCTGGCATTACCTAGTTTTATCTTACTTTACATCTAGACTAATATAGTTGTACTCATGAAAATGAAAAATGTCAAATATAGCCAGACAAAGGGCCTTTGCTGCTTCAGGTAGACCCTTTCATATTATAGACGCTAGTTTTACAATAAAGTTAATGATACAGCCTCGTTGTATAGATATCATTGGAGCTTGTGGATATGAACTGTGGTATGACTTATGAATAATGTGTGACATCACCGAAGGGCGATCAAGGTGACCGAGGGGTTCGTGGTCTTCCAGGATCTCCAGGACCCGCAGGCCCACCGGGGGCGAAGGTAAATATTGAGTCATTCTTTAATAAATAATAAATTGTAATCATTGGCAAATTGCCATGCTATAATACTTCGGGATATGTGGTTATTGGAAAATAATCAACTTCACAGTTATACTTTCCTATAACAGCATGCCCCCAGAGGTTTTATTCCTTACTTAAACAATAGGATGAATGTGGCACAACATAAGCAGGTTTAATGCACATGTGGTTTTCTGTTTCCACTACTGGTTTGAGATTAACATGATAAGCAGCGGGATGTTTACTGATAGAGAACGCGATGTGATAATAGATGTCTGTGGTTTACTATTTTAGGGCGAACCTGGTAGTCCCGGGATGTTGGGGATGCCTGGGCCCCCAGGGTTTGGATATCCTGGTCCAAAGGTAAATAAATATTAATGCTTTATCAAGCACATTATAGTGATCTTTTGTTTTTAGTTTTCAGTTTGTTTTCATGAATAATGAATGAGGGAAATGATATCAATAATGCATATACTGCGAAAACAGCAAAGATCCTGTTGTAACATCATAATGCACATGGATATGGACTCTACAGCAAGTCCAGAGAACTATGTTGGTGCGAGACTGTATATAATGTGACAAATTAAATTGAATTTCAGTGTGTTGTATTTCTTATCAGGGTGAGCCTGGGCCTGTGGGTCCTCAGGGTGTGGCCGGAGAGCCAGGAGTCGGACTCGCAGGGCCAAAGGTGATGAATTGTTGGGCACAAACCATATAAAAAGATTTAGTCTTATTAGGTTTCATTTTAAGGCATAGATGTTCTTGCACTATTTTCAGGGTGACAAAGGACCACCTGGACCGTTGGGACCACAAGGGGTAACAGGAGAAGGTTACCCTGGTTCTCAGGTGTGTGTACATGTATACATATACATTAACTGCACACTGAAAAAAAAGGAATTGGTCCAAACAGGAGCTAGTGGTACTCGGGGTTCTATTTCTAATTCATTTCCATCTGCTAGCTCAGAGGTTCATTTAAAGATGTCTAGCAGATAAGTTACTCAGCTAGCTCAAGGGTTTATTTTAAAAAACATGGAAGCATGGAGGCATTCTTTTAAGTATTTTTGGAAGAACTTATAATGTATTACGGTATTTCCTTCTTTAGTCCACAGTTTCTATCCCTGAATATTTCCAGGCTTAAAGGCAAATGCTTGTGTTTTTGTGAAAGGAGGTTTCAGTTTCAGACACTACTGAAAAAAAAAAAAAACAGTCTCGGACCATTCTACTCAAGAAAACCTACAACAAGGACCCTAAAAATTTCATCATGTGCATAACCCAACACAGAATATGTGTAACTTTCCCTGCATAAATATTAACCTAACTTTTGGATTTCTGCTCATTCGTGTGATGTTTGTACGGTAAAATTTTGAACCAGACTAGTTTTTTTTTAATGGTCTTACACAATGTTGGCAACGATCAGGGCTATCCCCACCTCAAAGTACTATTTGTTCTATTAGTTGTAACTACAAGAACTATTCATTGTTGAAGGTTCAAAACGTAATACAACTGGATACAAACGGAACTGGACCAATGGCCAATGGCAAAAGCAGAATTCCAGTTTTCTGGTGCCAAAAGTTCTGGTACTGTGTGTAGTGGAAACGGTATCACCGCTATCACGGTATGGTGATAGACAAGAAAATTCCTCATCTAGGTTCATGCCCTTACATTAGGGACTTCCTGGATTGCCTGGAGTACCAGGAGAAATGGGGCCAGAAGGAAAAGGACTACCAGGACCTAAGGTAATGATCATGCTATGTTTATTAGAAAAATTTGCTCATGTCCTTTGTCTATGTTAAGCTAATGGTAACCCTGTATTGATAGGGGGACAGAGGTTCCCCTGGGGTTCCTGGGCCATCTGGGCCCCCTGGAATAGGACTTTTTGGACCAAAGGTAAGCTTTTTAGATCCATTTAAGTAGACTAAAATCGGAACAAAAAGATGTGTCCGTTCACGCTTTGTCTTGGGAATACTTGTAGGGTCCGACTGGTCCGCCAGGTCCTCCTGGTCCTCCAGGCCCACCTGGTGAGGGCATTCAGGGCCCAAAGGGAGAGCCAGGCTTCCAGGGACCACCAGGCCCCAGAGGTCTCACAGGAGAAGGCCTTGCAGGAGAGAAGGTGATGGAAACTCAGGATTTATTGTATAATAGAGTAACAAGCAAGTTAATCATGACTGGAATATGATTTATATACACTATAATGCAGGTAAACAACAAAAAAGCCAAGTTATGTTTGCAATCTTAATGGTCATTTTCCTATGGTAAATAATTGAATGAAAAGTAATTGAAAGATGACATGACGACTGCATTTTTATGCACAAGTATAATACTTATTGAAGCACACATTTTCATATATTGTGGTGGTTGGTAATGCAGCCTGTGTGTATGTCTTAATATCAACATTGGGGTAATGCAGAAATTATATTTGCATACAAACTATATAATTTGGTATACATAAGTCACAGCACCAGCTAAGGGTTGGTGGAAAAAAAGAAAAACAAAACTGTATGCAATACGTTCTTGTAATATTTATCAAATGTGCTCTGGTTTCAGGGGGACAGAGGTGTGCCTGGTGAGCGTGGGAGAAAAGGAGACAGTGGAGATTTCGGAGCACCTGGGCAAACAGGAGCAACGGTACTACCACATTAATTAATTGTAAATAATTACCTAATAATAAAAGCCATAAACATATGGAGATAATAATATTAATAATAATAATAATAATAATAATAATAATAATATATATATATATATATATATATATATATATATATATATATATATATATATATATATATATATATATATATATATATATATATATATATATATATATATATTGATTACATATTTTTATTGCAGGGAAAACCTGGTGAGAAAGGAGATCCTGGCCTCTCAGTAAGTACATTAATAAATAATAAATTACATTAATTACACACACATATATTATAAAATAAATATAAAATATATGTTTATATTTATTTATATATTAATATATATAAATGTCATGTATTAATTATTCCTTAGATAATTTGATGAATTTCATTTCTTCGACAGAGAGAAGAAGTGATCAAAATAATCAGGGAAATCTGCGGTAATACAACATGCCTATAGTTGATAATAATAAAAACACTAATATGTCGTGATAGTATCTAATGTTCAATAATTACAGATTTCATCTTTTTATTCTTTATTTTAATTTTATTTTTTTAAAATAGCTGTTTATTAGTAACTGGTGTTCTTCTGTAGTAATTACAGTATCTTTGTAGTTAGTCTTGATATGAATATATACTGTATAATAGGTTCCTCAAGGGTTGTTTGGATAGTTAATAACATACTTATTAAGAATACTTACTTGAGAAAGCTTTTTATAAGAGTGTATGTACACACTCACGAGGACCTTTAATTAGCTTTGTAACACTACATGCACCCTTTCAGGCAAAAAGTACACACTGAAGGTATCACTGAGGGTAAAGCACAGTTTAGTACCTTTTTTATTTTTTAAGTGTATGCTATTTATTTATATGTAGTTTATTATGATTTGAAAAAGATGTGCTCTATATTTTACGTGTTCCTCCAGGTTGTGGTCGGAGGTGCAGCGAGCGTCCCCTGGAGCTTGTTTTCATAATCGACAGCTCTGAGAGCGTCGGGCCCGAGAACTTTGAGCTTACAAAGGACTTTGTGAACGCTCTGATAGACCGTGTGGCAGTGAGCCGTGAGGCTACACGTGTGGGAGTTGTGTTGTACAGTCATGTCGACATGGTGGTGGTCAGCCTTCAGCAGCTGATCGACCGCATGAGCATTAAAGCCACTGTACGTCAGATGCCCTATCTGGGTGAGGGTACTTTTACGGGACGCGCTATCCGCAGTGCCACGCGGTTGTTCCAGGCCTCGCGGCGTGGTGTGAGGAAGGTGGCTCTGTTGCTGACGGATGGACAAGCGGACAGACGGGATACGGTGCAGCTGGAGGCGGCTGCAGAAGAAGCGCACGCTGCTGGGATAGAGATGTTCGTAATCGGCGCAATGAATCGCAGTGATTCAGCTTACAGCCAGTTTCAGAGAGAGATGAATTCCATCGCTTCAGACCCGGATGAGGAGCACGTCTACCTTATCCATGACTTCATGAACTTGCCCAGTATGTGGCGCTTTATTAAATGAGTAACATCCTTTGTGTTTCTTTAGCAGGCTTGGGATTAGAAATCACAACCTACTGTTCACTAGAGCACTACTATTTATACGGATTTGATTATTGATTAAGATTGGTACAGCAAACAGTGCAGGGAATAATTATAGTAAAACAAACAGTATATTTAAATCTAAATTTCTTGCTTTTTCGCAGCCTTGGAGAGTGAGATACTGAGTCGGATCTGTGAGCCGGATGACGGTTCGGTGCTCAGCTCAAAAGGGATCATCATTTTCCCAGCTGGCAAAGAGGTGAGAGGCATTTTTTCATAATTCACTTCATTTCATATGAGTTACGGTAACTTTCACAAAGATTCCTTTATTATCACAAGTACTAGAATGTTCAAATAGCGTATGTTAGATATTAATAAGAAATAATCAAATGATGTTTCTGTATGTGATATGTGTCTGTGTTGAGTCTATATTTCTAAATAAAGGTTTTCACTCTTGTTAATAATTTCCTTAACATACTCCCTCTTTCTGTCCAGCCGGGAGCTCCGGTGGGGTTTGAGACTCCCTCTCCGGAAACACATGAAATCGACGACAGGAAGACGTCGGTGTTCGAAGAGGATGTGGATGATTTTACAGCAGGGAACAGCGCGAGTCTCCGGCCTCCTGACGTGCCTGTGACGAGATCTCGGCCTCCCGCAAATGTCCTGTTTGACCCAGAGATCAGATCTCCTTCACAGATTCAACCTCCACCGTTCCAGTCTGGAGCAGGTACACGCGTACACTGCAAAAGTTAAAGTTGCCGGGAGAAATCAGGAGAAATCATGAAAGCCTGTGTTTGCGTGAATGCATTCGCAATGAATATCCGTACATTAACAACAACAATTCTGAATTCTTCCAAACACAGCAATTTACCATTTTAATATTATTCAACAATGTTTCATCAGACATGTCTAACATTGTTTATCCAGCTGGGAATGTTCAGATCTATGTAGTTAAATCTGGAAATGTCTGGGCTTTTACTCAATACAGTCTTATGACATACACTGACATGTGTCTTCTTCTGGTGCCTTTGACCTAGGCTAAAATATTCAAAACGGAGTGCAGTCAAAGCGCTAACACTGGAGACTCCTTCCACAAATGTTTAATAAACATATCCTTACAGAAAACCTTCCTACATGGGAACTTGGTTGAATAATAACTCATTATTTTTGAAATCCATTTATTAGTGTTCTTCGATTATTTCTAGTGTCTGCCATACAAGTCCCTGTGAATGAGCTGTTACTACAGAAACAATAACATGTTCGAACGAGCACATGTCGAATATTTGTGTTGTAGCTGTAACTACTGTCAGGGCTGTTGTTAGAGAAAACTAAACACCTTCCGGCCGATCGGAATCGAGAATTCAACACCGCTGTGGTGTAATGCATTTTAATTAATGCAATGTTACATAAACTATTGTTTTAAAGCATCGCGTACACTGTAATTGTAATAAATCTTCAACATAGATATAATAGTGACAGTAACAGAATGAGGAAAAGTGATAAGTTCTTAAAATAATGAGGAAAAAAAATGTCTCTCGCCATCATCGAAAGCCAAAAATGTGCAGCGGTGTGATCGTCAGCATTGAGAGAAAGTCCTGTGTGAGCTCTAGCAGCTCCATAATCTATACTGAGAAGCACAATTACATCACATGACGTATCATTTGCTGCTAAATGTGATATAAGGTTGAAATATGTCCATAATACGTATGCGTTTGTTTCCAGCTGTAGGCTGTACAGAGCGTCTCGACCCAGGGCCGTGCAGGAGCTACGAGGTGAAGTGGTACTACGATCCTTTGGCTAACGCCTGCGCCCAGTTCTGGTATGGCGGTTGCCAAGGCAACAGCAACCGCTTCGACACACAACGGAGCTGCGTGGACACTTGTGTGAAAAGATTAAAAGTTTTATCTGGTTGAACTGCAAAGGAAACATTTCTTCTTAGGTAGTGTAAATATAAATGAACAAATTGTTACTACTTTTTATTAGGATATGTGAAGAGTACAGTGTGTAAGTATAAGTGGTAAAAAAAAAAAAAAAAGTATAGATTTTTATTTGGATGTGATTTGCAGTTTATACATAAGGAATAAAACACTTGGGGGTGTGCTGTTATGGGAAAATAACCAACAGTACGGTAGTGTGATGCAGCCAAAACAGCACATACCAAAGTGTTTTATTCCTCTTAGCCAACGTTGCCAAACTAACATTTTGTTTAATTTATTAAAGAGCAACACAGCATACTTTTATTCCATTTATAGTTTATATTATGTTGTAGAACATTCAGAAAACAAGTTAATTCCTGTTATCACTTGTTATTACAGCTATAAACGGTTGCTCCCTCACCAGACTCTCCTCTTCTCTGTCTTGAAGTTAATAGGATAAAAAATAAAAAATGCTGCTTGTCATGTTACCAACAAACCACAGGCTCAAAACTTAAACTTACAGCTTTACCTTTGACTGCTACAAAGTGCTGAGACTGGAGACTCCTTCCACAAATACAAACAGGAAAACTTCACCATAGCAACATATCTACACACATTTGTTAATGCTTGTATGTGGAGCGTCCACCGTACAAGTGCCTTCGTAAGTTGTTCCTATAGAAATGACAACATATTAGAACGGGGGCATTAATGTAGACTAAACCCGTGCTGTCAACAGCGCTGTGGTATTTATATAGGCTGATGAATGTGGACACTATGGACTTTTTGGTAGAAAGTTACAGTTACATGATATTTTAATATTGAGGGCTTGGAATCCGATTGCTGCTCATAAACAAACAAAGGATATAGTAAAATTTACATTACATATAATATCACTAAAAATAAGTTATGAGCATTGATTGTTGCATTGGTCGTGATCTTTAGATTCCAGTAATTATGAATTTAGCATTGTCAATGTGTCATGCATTAAAACTTGAAATGGCACTGATCTGATACCCAGAGGCAATACCAGTAAAAAAAAAAAAAAAAAAGAATGGTGGATCGGATTTGATTGGAATTGGGTTTGGAAAAAGATTTTTAAATGTTTACATATGAAGAGTCTTGATTTTAATTTTTAATTTTTTATTTTTTTTTATTTATTTTTTTTTTAGGATTGACTCTGCTGAAAAAAACAATAGAAACCCTCATAGAATTTGTAATGGTTTTTAATGGTTCTAATAGGAATTCTATTGGTTTTAATGGAAACTGTAATGCTCCCTGTGGATAATTTGATGCCTTCTACTGGTGGCATGTTATGTCTAGTGGATACGATTAAGGCCCAATAATGGTAATCGTTTTAATGGTTAGCTGATGGTTTGTAATGGTATTTGTAGTGGAAACCATTAGAATGGCTGTTATGGTTTATATTGTTTTTTCGGCAGGGGATTTTAAAAATTTATATTTATATTTATATTTTTGTGTGAAAGCTGCCGTTTTGTCTACAACGTGTTTTAGTGCTTTAGGTAAAAAAAATAAAAAATAAAAATAATAATAATTAAGCTTAGTAATTTTTAAGGAAAAAAAAAAAGTCGGCTAGGTATCAGCATCCGCTCATACTCAAGGTTTCAGTATTTATATTGCGTCTCTAATTATAATAATTGTTTCTAATTATCTTATTATACCGGTTAATATTTCTGTGTACTATTTCTTACACACACAAAAAAAGCCAATATTCAGACAAAAATCAAAAATCATTATGGCCACGAATATACGTCATTTTGTTCAGCCAGCAGGTAGAAATTCGTGTTTCGGCCAGCAGAGGGCAGTAAACAACCTGAAAGTGCGCTGTGATGAAACACCAACGTAGAACCAAGCGCTACTTCCGGGTTTACAAGGACGTTGTGGGCTGAATTACAAACATCCCTTTACTCCCTCCATAGGTGAACTTTGTAGGGTGTTAAATAACGGCTTTTATAGTATATCGAGTGCACTATACATCATAGGGTGCGCTATTTGGGTTTGAGACACTGTGTGTGTGTTTGTGTGTGTATTTGTGTGTGTATTGTGCGCATTCGTGCTCGTAGTTTACTGGAAAACGTTGGATGTTTCAAAATGGCCGGGTTTATATGATTTATATAAATGAATGTAGAGTTAATTGAGAGAGAGAGAGAGAGAGAGAGAGAGAGGACATTAATTTGTCCCCTTGCCATGGCCAGTCCAGCCCACGTGTCCAGGGTCCGAGCCCTATATAAGAGGATCCTCATGCTGCACAGATTCATGCCCATTGATCTGAGGACTCTCGGTGATCAGTACGTGAAGGACGAATTCAGAAGACACACATCTGCGTCTCCAGAACAAGTCCAGCACTTCATGAAGGAATGGGAGGTAAAGGGATACCTAGACATCTCAAATCATGAACATCATTATCAGTATAGCCACATGGTGGCGCCATTCACCACGTGACACAACCTGCTAAACTGGGTGTCTGCATGTTGTATCAATTTCTGAACATTCATCTTAAGTAAGAGCTTTATCCTGGTCAGGGTCACGGTGGATCCGGAGCATATCCCGGGAACGCTGGGTGTCAGGTGGGAATACATCCTGGATGGGATGCCATGGGATCACGGGCACACAGACGTTCATACCTAGTGGTGATTTATAGTCACCGATCAACCTACAGACATGTTTTTAAGAGGATACACATGGAGAACGTGCAAAGCACCATGTAGACAGTGACCCGTAACATAATTTCTGATCAGTCTGGTGATTTTACTGCTCACACACACTTACTCGGTCCTGTACAGGTGTGTTAAGAGCAGAGAAGAATCACCAAACTGTCCTGGAGACCTGGCTGTTTAAGATGAGACACTACAGGTGGTTATGACATCTATATATTTTAATGAGCCTAAACAGTCTTCGCTCACAAATTTGACATTTATTCATGCAAGTTTTTGAAGAGGCTTCACCTAAATAAAAATTTTAGATACGCATACATGCGCATACATTGCATAAATGTTCATTTCACTGTGAAGATGAGTTTACAGAAAAGGTCACTGGAAAATCATTTCTTTATTGTTTAACCAAGAAAAAAAACAACAACAACAAAAACACCACAGGCTGTTATGGAAAATGTTTTTGGTCATTTTTATAATGACCAGAATAAAATCTGACTTCATCTAGAAACTGAAAAACTGGTTCTGAATGCAGAAAAGAGGAAAACATTTATAAATACAACGCGGTTTAATGTGTCTTCACTCTAGTTACGTCGGTTTATATGGTTTAGAAAGGAAATCGATATGTATTTCTGTATATGACACGTAATCTGACACATATCAAGAAGCAGGCTTTTCAGGGATATATGACATGACGTGATTTGAAGTGGGCGGAGCTTCAAGATTTGTTCAGACTTGCTAAATTTCAGATAATGCAGTGGACGAAAGCAGCAAAATGAATCAACTTTCTGTTGAGTTTTAATATTTTTATTGCTACCTTAGTGATGAGATGACGTCATAGATGCTATCCATAGGTCCAGATTTGAATCTTGATTTGCACAGGTTTATCCTATTGCCTTTGCAGTCTAATGTTCTTCTAGAATGCTGCACTTTTGTTTCGATATGAAATATGATGATTGTTAGCTGAGAATATGCCCGAATCATGCGGATTCGTACACAAGTTATACATCTTATATCCACTTTCCAGAATTCTTCAAACTCGCTCACCTGCTCTTAAAGGCTCTGACGGTGTCCGATTGCTGTCTGTCACTGTAAACGGGGAAGAGACAACAACACGAGAAGCTCTGTCTAGTTTCCACTCCATTTCATCCATTAGTTTCCACAGAAATAGCTGCTTGTGTCAATCTGCCCGAGAGTCGTTGTTCACAAACGATTCCTCTCTCATCCGAGCTTACTTGGGGATTCAGACACAGGATGTGTAACATCCTCCAGAATGTAATTTATTTATGCAAATGTCACTTCGTCTTAGTGTGTGATCTTTGGATTATGATGGAATTGAAATAATTATTCGCTTTGGGGATGCTTTCGAGAGAAAGGCGTGCAGAAAAGTCTGTTGGCTGTTTTTTTGGTCATTTTTTCAGCATCGAATCAACAGAAATCCAACAATTATCAACATTTTGGGGGAAATTCCTCTGCAGTAAGCTTTTAATTAGGGATAGGAATGAGCATGTGAAATTTCATGGTTCTACTGTATATAGAAAAAAAACTGATTTGGGGGGAAACTGTTTTGAAAACACAGTATAGTTTAATGTGTTTACAGTCTAATCAGCATGGTTTATAAAGTTTATAAAGGAAATATTGTATGGTATATCATCATGACATAAACTGACCTACGTCAGGAAACAAGCTTTTTCATGATGTGATTGTCGAGTGGGCAAAGCTTAAAGAGATTTTTTTTTTTTATGCTGAGTTTTGACATTTTTTTTTATTACTAGAGAGATACAAAAATGCAAATGATCCAAAATCTGACAAATATTTTCATTTCTACTTGAGGTCCTGGGATTGTTTTTACAGACGAGAATTTCACCATATTTCCCTCAACTGAGAAAAAAACACAATGTCAGTAGACCAACTGATGCCCCAACAACACAACAGTGTGACTTAGCGTCTATAAACTATAGTACTGTAGCTACAGCCATTAATTATACATTTTAAAACGCACACATTGGCATGCAGTCTGTAATATCCAGAGGTGGTCACTGGAAGAGAATGTGTGCCGTGCATAGTCGTAGTAAGAGCTTGCTGGAGTGGCCACTCCTCTCCGTTCATGAAGAAGTGGACGTTTCGGTACTTCATCTCGCCTTCCAAAGCACTCCACGAGAGGGGAAAAAAGGGTACGGAAGGGTGGTGCTGGAGCCAGGAACAGACGGTGAGCGAGTCTCCAAATGCAATTAGGAGCACTGAGTGTTAGCTCTAATCCAATTACTGCAGAAGGCCCATGGGAGTTCTCCCTGCCTAATAAATCGGCCACATTGCACCAGACAAGCTTTCCCCCGAGAGGAAAAAAGAGAGAAAGGGGAAAGTGAGAGAGAGAGAGAGAGAGAGAGAGATGGTCGTAGAAGTGGAGTAAGGAAAATGAAGACATGAGAGAAATCGACTTCTTGCTCACTAATGCATAAGTTCACATCAAATGGAATGGGGTGATGTTACTGCTTCAGGTAACTCACAAACATCAAGCTGATTGATTGCTATAAATGGACTCATTATGGCTGTCAGGGAGGTCTGGAGCTTAAAATATCCTTTGCAAAAAATTCTAAATGTGTGTAGCCATATATTCATAGTCGTGAAATACCAGGAGGTGTATTTAATTTAATATGAAGAAAGCATTAGCTGATTGACATGAAATGACTGTCAGGAGGTATGGGGTTCAAAATATTCTGTCAGAAAGTACAAATAGATGACCACTGATGAACATTTATGTAATAGTCTATAGAGCCATACACCTTCATGCATGGACTAGCAAACAGTGGATTTAATTTGAAAGACACATTAGCTGATTGTTTGATCTAAATCATGACTCGAGTCAAGAAAGTGCCACAGCAAAACATTGTGTTTTCATTCCTCTACAAAACCAAATTCAGTCCATTTAGACTTTGGTAATTAGTCGATGAGCACAACCAAGTGTGTTAAATGAGGTACAACGCTAAACTCCTTTGCTCTAAACGAACTCGAAGCACGAACTCGAAGCGACTGTCGACGAGGTCCGGACCTCGAAATACAAGAACGTCATGTGTCACGTTTAAACGGGTGTGATACTAAACAGTGTGGTTGATTTTGAAAGATGTAGGAGCTGTCACATCTGTTCCTCAGTCTGTTCTTTCAGAAATGTTCGTGGAGGGAAATAATCAACATGTGACAGGGTGGAGCGTTGAAGCCTGATGTAAAGTGGAGTTACTGTCACCACCCTGACGCTGAAGTGTTTAATTCCTTTTACACCACAGTAATTTAGCAACAATTACATTTTTTATTTATTAAAGTATGACACTTCGTACTTTATACCCGTTTATAGTTACATAATGGAACGTCAGCGAAACTTCACTTATGTTATAAGAGCTATGAACACTCGCTTGCTCACCAGCCTATCTGTTAATAAGACACCGGAAACTTCAAACTCTTTAGGACTTTCCCATGGTGGAAAACTTTTGTTGAAAGTTAAAAGGCGCTGACCCTGAAGACTCCTTCCATGAATGTTACATAAACGTCTAATTAGAGCAGAGGTATTCAAACTAGGACTTGCAGGAGGGACACGTGAGGGGTTGGATGGAAAAATACCAAAACCTTAATACATTTTGAGTAGGAATATGCTGGAACATACTGTTTTTTTTTTGTTTTTTTTTTAATAATAAAATAGTCAGTTAACATTTGTGGAGGAACTCTCCAATATGAACTAACACTCTCCGAAGCCCCGCCCCCTTCTTTCAGCTCAAACTGGTAATATTTGTTTTCGAAATAAATAAGTAAATAAATATAAAATCAGCGATTAAATTGCTGATTTTTATTATTAGACTTAGTCTTAGGTCATGTGGAGTGAATGCCATAAAACCCCCTGCGAATTAGCTGTTACTATAGAAACGATAGCATATTAGAAATTTGCTTTGGAGCTGGAACTACTCTCAGAGCTGTTTCATCAAGACCTCCTGACCAATCAGAATCGAGAATTCAACTGCGCTCTGAAATATAGAGCTTATCATATGGCAGTCCTGGGATTTGAACTCTTACACCGCTAAAATCACTCATGAACTCAAACCACTGCCTGTTATGTGGACCCACATTTCCATGGATGTACTACTAAACAGTATATTTGAGTGGTGGTGGCGTCTGAGGAAAATATACGGCCAGACTGATTGCGAATCGATAAACATTATGCAGGCCTGGTACCACCAGTCACTTCTGTAGACGGTACTTTTTAAATTCTTTTTTTTTTTTTAACAGATCTGTTTAAGTGCTTTGCCCTTGGGAAAGCCAGTTTACTCCAGACTGATGACATCACTACCAGCGCTAGACCTTGATATTCAGTGCGTGAACGCCGCCAGAAAGCCCGCCGTTGAACAATCCTCGTGATTCTTAAAATATAGCTGCTTGGCAAACATTCAATGTAATTACATTATGTATGGAAGGAAGCCTCTCAGACAAATGGCTCCTTGCTCCTGAAATTGAATTGCGTCCAAATCTCCACGACATTTCATGAATGAGTGGATGGATGACTTCAAGGTTTCCTTTTTTTTTTTTTTATGAATGAGCTCATCGTACGCTACCATCGTCTGTGGTGAAGAATCCGCGATTACATTTTTCTACACAGTGAAGAACTTTCTGGGATGTGAAAAGAAGTGTGTAGCCGTATGAGTCAGTAATTGCTGCATTGCGAGAGCAATTTCAGTACGCAGTATGAAGGAGATGGGTCACACTTGGGCTCTGACCTCCATTATTGCTTTGACTGTGGCATCGGTTCATGGGTGTCGGAAACTTTCTTTCTTACCATTAAAAAGGAACAAATAAATAAATATAAAATCTTTTAGATTAAATCAATACCACTCTGTCCTTGTGTGTCTGCGTGTGTGAACGCAGTTAGCATGCAGTACATTTATTATACACATAATACAGAGTGACAGAGCGAAAAGCTAACCGATGCGAAAAAATAATTGGAGAACATGACATACTTTTTGGTTGAGTACAAGAAAGTCAAAGTCACTCATGTCTCTATTTAAGCAATTTTTTGCTCGGCTATGCCTCAGAATTGCTGCCGTTGGTCAGTAATCAAAGTCCCAAAGAGACAAAATGTGTTTGCACTGATGGGGAACAGGTAAGGACTTGTGTAGTCAGTGCTTTATACACTTTAAAAAAAATAGTTCCTCCGATTCCTAAAGGTTTCTGCTTGGAATACCACATAGGCATGTGTATAGGAAAGGAATAAAACACTTGGAGGTGTGCTGTTCTAGGGAAATAATCAATGACAGGATGGTGGGATGAAGCGTTACTGTTACTGTTCCCACCTGATGATGTTTTTTTCTCCTTATAACGGCACCACAGTGTTTTATTCCTCATATACCACAGCAATATGCCAATATTACATTTTTTTTAAATAAAATAAAACAATTACACATAGCATGTTAAATGTTGTGGAATGTCCGTGAAACAAATTAGTTTCTGTTGTCACTTACTGTTATTACCCTCCATCCTGAAGACTTTCCCATGACTGAAAACTTAAATTTGCAGCATTACCTCTAACTGTTACACTGACACTGGAGGCTCCTTCCAGAAAAATGCTACGTAAACATCTCACAGGATACTTCACCATATAAATTATTACTGGAGCTTCTACCATAGTCCCTGTGAATGACACCTTCTGACCAATCCGACTCTAATTTTCCTCACATACATTCATTTTGAGTAACCACTATACCTAATGTTTTTGAAGGCAAGGACCTAGACTATTTTTTTCTTGGTTCATACACCGATCAGTCATAACATTAAAACCACCGAGAGGTGACGTGAATAACATTGATTGTCTCGTTACAGTGTCGCCTCTCGAGGGGTTGAGATATATTAGGCAGCAAGTGAACAGTCAGTTCTCGAAGTTGACGTGTTGGAAGCAGGAAAAATGGGTAAGCGTAAGGATCTGAGCGACTTTTACAAGGGCCAAATTGTGACAGCTAGATGACTGGGTCAGAGCATCTCCAAAACGGCAGGTCTTGTGGGGTGTTCCCGGTATGCAGTGGTTAGTACCTACCAAAAGTGGTCCAAGGAAGGACAACCGGTGAACCGGCAACAGGGTCATGGGTGCCCAAGGCTCAGTGATGCACGTGGGGAGCAAAGGATGACCCGTCTGGTCCGATCTCACAGAAGAGCTACTGTAGCACAAATTGCTGAACAGGTTCATGCTGGCTATGATAAAAAGGTGTCAGAACATTAAATCAGTTTATATGGAGCATCTGCCATAGTCCCTGTGAATGACACCTACTGACCAATCAGATTTGAGAATTCAAAAGCGCAGTGTTATAAATACTTATAAACAATGTTAGTAAATATACTAAGTCGCTTTCATAGGGGAAAAAAGGTTCCGCCCACCTTTTGGTACAGGAATAGGTTAGCATGTATTTTTCCCCCTATTATACCATAAATTCATCCAGTACATACAGTATGCATATGAATGACGTGTTTTGTGTGTGTTGTCTTTCTCTGATCTGATCTACGTGTCTTCTTGGGGCTGTAGGACTACAGAGACACCCTACAGACGCAGGCGCTCGAGGCAGCAGGAAGAGGAAAGATGGCGTTCGGTGCTGACCTGTCCGAGCGGCAGCTCAGAGACTTTCAGGACGAACAGATCGGGCAGCTTTATGAGCTGATGCTGGAATCCAACAAACCCAACCAGCAGTTCCACGTCCAGGAGGACGGCGCACCAAAATGAGAGGCTGTTTATGAGGAAGAACAGAACGGACTCATTATGGTTTTTGTAGTGTCTGTGGACATTGAGAACATGTAATTATACATTATATTGATTGTTCTGAATGATTGCTCAGTCTTTCATGATCGGGTTCATTCTTTTTTCTTCTTCATCTAGGAGAGCGAGACACAAAAAAAAAGCAACGGTTCCTTCATGAGCATAATTATCTTCCGGGGAAAATTTACAGACAGTGTCTAAGTTAAATCTATTCTCAGGAGGCACTTACCGATCTCCAAGCATGCAAATCTAAAGCGCAAATCAATAATGCCTCCTTTCTTTTAACTCAATTATACAAATTCCTGAAGGAGAAAACCTTGTTAGCTAGCCAGCGATTTTGTTGCTAGTCGACATAGTCGACAGAACTTCAATGTTCAGAGTGCTTTAGATGAACTCTTATAACATTACATATAAAAATCAGTGTGCTATAATAACAAGCTTGTTTTCAGTTTCAGTGTCTCCATTTTGTAATGTAATCTAATGTAAAAGAGAGATACTTGAAGTTACCATCATGATACTCTTTCACGACGGTCTGCGCTTTTCCTGTTTATTTGTTTATGGATGAAATGTTTTAAACGTTGTGCAGTTCCTGGCTGTGCAAATCTGTAGGGTTTGGAAAGAACTGCAGTGACAGTCTCTGTGTTGACATGAAAGTGTTTCATTGAAACCCACTGTAGCTTCAGATTCCTGTTCTTGGTAACAGGAGTGGAACCTGATGAGGTCTTCCACCGTTGTAGCCCATCCAACTCAAGATTTGACATGTTTTGTGATTTGACACTCAGCCCAGACCTCGCTCATGAACAACGCATTTTCATCCACAGAACTGCCTCAAGTCAAGTCAAGTGGGTTATATTGTCATTCCTCTACATAGCTTGTACAGGTGCATCTCAATAAATTAGAATGTCGTGAAAAAGTTCATTTATTTCAGTAATTCAACTCAAATTGTGAAACTCGTGTATTAAATAAATTCAGTGCACACAGACTGAAGTAGTTTAAGTCTTTGGTTCTTTTAATTGTGATGATTTTGGTTTACATTTAACAAAAACCCACCAATTCACTATCTCAACAAATTAGAATATGGTGACATGCTAATCAGCTAATCAACTCAAAACACCTGCAAAGGTTTCCTGAGCCTTCAGAATGGTCTCTCAGTTTGGTTCACTAGGTAAGCCACAAACATTCATTGCCAAAGAAGCTGGCTGTTCACAGAGTGCTGTATCCAAGCATGTTAACAGAAAGTTGAGTGGAAGGAAAAATTGTGTAAGAAAAAGGTCCACAACCAACCGAGAGAACCGCAGCCTTATGAGGATTGTCAAGCAAAATCGATTCAAGAATTTGAGTGAACTTCACAAGGAATGGACTGAGGCTGGGGTCAAGACATCAAGAGCCACCACAAACAGACGTGTCAAGGAATTTGGCTACAGTTGTCGTATTCCTCTTGTTAAGCCACTCCTGAACCACAGACAGCGTCAGAGGCGTCTTACCTGGGCTAAGGAGAAGAAGAACTGGACTGTTGCCCAGTGGTCCAAAGTCCTCTTTTCAGGTGAGAGCAAGTTTTGTATTTCATTTGGAAACCAAGGTCCTAGAGTCTGGAGGAAGGGTGAAGAAGCTCATAGCCCAAGTTGCTTGAAGTCCAGTGTTAAGTGATGACAGTCTGTGATGATTTGGGGTGCAATGTCATCTGCTGGTGTTAGTCCATTGTGTTTTCTGAAAACCAAAGTCACTGCATCCATTTACCAAGAAATTTTGGAGCACTTCATGCTTCCTTCTGCTGACCAGCTTTTTGAAGATGCTGATTTCATTTTCCAGCAGGATTTGGCACCTGCCCACACTGCCAAAAGCACCAAAAGTTGGTTAAATGACCATGGTGTTGGTGTGCTTGACTGGCCAGCAAACTCACCAGACCTGAACCCCATAGAGAATCTATAGGGTATTGTCAAGAGGAAAATGAGAAACAGGAGACCAAAAAATGCAGATGAGCTGAAGGCCACTGTCAAAGAATCCTGGGCTTCCATACCACCTCAGCAGTGCCACAAACTGATCACCTCCATGCCACGCCGAATTGAGGCAGTAATTAAAGCAAAAGGAGCCCCTACCAAGTATTGAGTACATGTACAGTAAATGAACATACTTTCCAGAAGGCCAACAATTCACTAAAAATGTTTTTTTTATTGGTCTTATGAAGTATTCTAATTTGTTGAGATAGTGAATTGGTGGGTTTTTGTTAAATGTGAGCCAAAATCATCACAATTAAAGAACCAAAGACTTAAACTACTTCAGTCTGTGTGCACTGAATTTATTTAATACACAAGTTTCACAATTTGAGTTGAATTACTGAAATAAATGAACTTTTCCACGACATTCTAATTTATTGAGATGCACCTGTATACATTGGAACGAAATGTCGTTTCTCCAGGACCATGGTGCAACAGATAACAGTACCCAAGACTACATAAAATGCACATACACAACAGTGTGAGACAATAAATCCACAATATTGGCAGCAAAACGAGTTCCATAAACATAAAGTGAATAATGCAGCTTTGTAAAGTGCAGGTGTGCGAGGTGTGAGTCATACTGGGTAAGGTCTCATCTCATCGGATGCTTTTTTTCCCCCCCTCGCACTATTCCGTGTAAACTCTACAGACTGTTATGTGTGAAAATCAGAGGAAATCAGCAATTTATTTAACTGCTCACACCAGCCCGTCTGGCACCAACAACCAACAACCATGCGATAGTCTCTGAGAGCACGTTACTGTCTGTCTGTCTTAGACCCTCATATTAAAAATGATGGACATGGACCATAAGTCTTAAAGTTTGTGAAATATCTGAAAACTAATACACTATCAGTAGGAAAGAAAACAAAAAGATTAGGTCTCAAGCAAAAACAATTGACAAATCAATTCCCCACATTGTCACAATACATTACAAAGCAGAGCGTCGTCTTATTGAAGAAAACCAGGCTGGCTTCAAACATCTGGGCACAACAGACGATGATTTGACTAATTTACAATGACACAGAAATGATTACAGGTAAATCGAATCCTTTGAGTAAAATCTTCAGGCACACAGACTGTTCCTGGGAAAGCAGTGTACTCAACAAATATGTTTTTTTTTTGTTTGTTTGTCTTTAATAAATGAGAGAACAGTTGGAGCTCAAAGCTTTAAAACAATCCCAAATATTAGCAAAACGTTCATATCAAGCAGCCTTTGTGCAACTGAATGATTGATCTCCCAGAACTCAGTTGACAAATGAGTAAGACATTTCAGCATGGTGTGCTCTCTTTATTTAAACTTTGAATCTCATCACGACTGCCTTGTTTGTATTTGCAGAGTACTTGACTTCTATTCAAGTGTCAATAGCAGAGCCCCGCTACGGCATGTGGAATAAGAGGACGAATCACAGTAGCATTTGACTTGGAGAGATGACTCATTCGCCATTGTTCCGAGAGCACGAATCGTATTTTTGTATAGCAAGGGGGGTTTGAGGACCATCAAATGTGTGAATCACATACTCCAACTCTTATTCAGCAAGTCTAATGGGTGACACGCTGATCATTTCAGCTCAGCTCATCTCTGTTTGCCTGTATGAGTTTCTACTGAATGCACAGCTTCGGCTAAAGCACAATGCGTTTGTTGAACTCTTCCTGCATTCTTACACTCGCCATTCACAGGACATTAATACAAGGTGGATGGCCAATATAATAAATTAACCCTCACATGCGATCCTTGGGTCACCACCTAAACGTGACCTTATTTTCTGCATTCTGATCTGTACATTTTTCAGACACCCACCTCTTTCATTTTCCTCAGCTTTTTGTGTTTTCGCACATACAGACGGGTCCATAACTGTTTGGACAGTGACACAATTTTCATCATTTCGCGTCTGTACACCACCACAATGGATTTCAAATGAAGCAATGAAGATGTGATTGAAGTTTAGACTTTCAGCTTTAATTCAAGGGGTTTAACAAAAATATTGCATTAACTGATTTACATTTACCGTTCCTTCCATTTTCACAAGCTCAAAAGTAATCGGACAATTGACTGATGAGCATGAGTTTCATGGCCAGATGTGGCCTGTTTCCTCATTATTTCCTAACAAATTAATGAGATAAAAGGTCTGTGGTTTATTCCAAGCGTAGAATTTGCATTTGGTAGCTGTTCATGGGAACTCTCAATACTTTAGGAGTGGCCAAATCAACAATTTGGTACATTCTTAAAAAGAAGGAATGCATTGGTGAGCTCAGCAACACCAAAAGGACTGAAAGACCACAGAAGACAACTAAAGTGGATGAATGCAGAATTCTTTCCTTGGTTCAATTCAATTTTATTTCAATGGACATAGTCACAAAGCAGCTTTACAGAAATTTATAAATGTAAAATAAAAGCCTGACCAGTTTTGGAACAAGATTCTTTGGACAGATGAAATCAAGCTTAACTTGTATTAGAATGATGGGAAGAGAAGAGGATGGAGAAGGAAAGGAAGGGCTCATGATCCAAAGCATACCACGTCATCTGTCAAACATACGGAGGCAGTGTAATGGCATGGGCATGTATGGCTGCCAATGGAACTTGGTCACTGGTGTTTATTGATGATGTGACTGCTGATAGAAACAGCAGGATGAATTCTGAAGTGTATAGAGCTATACATTCTGCTCAGATTCAGTGAAATGCCACAAAACTGATAGGACGGCGCTTCACAGTACAGATGGAGAATGACCAAAAACATACCGCTAAAGCAACCCAAGGACTTCTTAAGGCAAAGAAATGGAATGTTCTTAAACGGCCAAGTCAGTCACCTGACCTCAACCCAATTGAGCTGCTTTTCACTTACTGAAGACAAAACTGAAGGCAGAAAATCCCACAAACAATCAGCAACTAAAAGCGGCTGCAGTAAAGGCCTGGTAAAGGATCTCAAGGGAGGAAACTCAGCATTTGGTGATGTCCATAGGTTCCAGACATCAGGCAGTCATTGACTGCGAAGGATTTGCATCCAAGTATTAAAAATAATCCTAATATTTATAATTACGTTAGTTTGTCCAATTACTTTTGAGCCTGTGAAAATGGAGGGAGTCTGTAAATAATTACTGTTATTAATAAACAGTTAGTGCAATATTTCTGTTAAACCCCTTGAGTTAAAGCTGAAAGACTAGACTTCGATTACATCTTGATTGCTTGATTTCAAATCCACTGAGGTGGTGTACAGAGGCAAAATTTCAAAAATTGTGTCACTGTCCAAATACTTATTATTGTCCAAATAACTACTGTATCCTGTATCCTTCTCTCCTATCTTTCAAGGCAAGGACCCAGACAACTTTTATCTTGGTTCATAAATAATGGCATGCCTCACCAGAGTGGTGTTAGTGAATATAAGGGGGGAAATAAGCTAAAATTCGGATTTATCGTCTCATATTCATCTTTTGATCGCAGACTCAAATGTCTTTAGTTTATAGCAAAAACAAAACAACTGGCCTTGCCATTCCAATACTTTTGGAGGGGACTCTAAGTGCCAAGCCCTCTAATGGCCCGAGTTGGTTATGAATAGCTGGTGGAACGCCCATGCATTTAAGGATTAAAGTGAATTATTTAACCGATTCTCAGTGGAGCTGCTGCTTTAATGTGGTTTCTCCATTCCAGCTGCTCATATTGCACCATTTAAAATTCATTTAGATGATTATGGGCCGGATGAAGCTATAGGAAATTAATTTAAAAATTACAGTCCACTATTTCTCTTCCTCAATAGCAGAGAATGTAGAAAGTAGGGAACTTTGGGGATAATAATCTTTTGAGATAGAGGACTTTTTTTTATTATTATTATTTATGAGAATGAGAGGAAAGGTAAGTAATTTCTCAATTTTGTAAAAACATTTACATTGAATCATTGTCTATAAAGTTTATTTTACAGCATACTGTAATTTTATTTTATTTTATTTATTTATTTATTTTTAAATCTTTGAAAGGATGCCCTTTATTCTGTAGATAACTGCATGCTTTTTGTACCCGCTTGTCTGTGGCGACATCAATCTCCTCTCCCCGTCACTGGTGACCACAAAGATCATGGAGGCCTCACCCTTACAGAGAAGAGCTGCGAATCGATCAGGCCTCGTCTCATCAGGAACCTAATGTGAGGAGGCAGCATGGAGAATGAAGTTGCTCCTTTGACTGACATGCTAATAAGTAGCCCTGACATCCCAGTCTCATTTCCCAGCATCCACACACTCGACAGATAGCTGTTGACCCCAGCAGGATGTAGATGCACTGACAAAGCCAAATCTACTGGGGGGACAAATTTAGATATGAATGCTCCAGCATGATGCACACCTGTCAGTGGCATCAGCGCAGGAACACAAGTACACAGCGGGCTTAGCGTCACCACGCACCGACTGTGAGCCTCTGACGAACGGAAGTTGACGTTTCATAGAAAAGCATGAGAAGTGTAAAATAATCTAGACTAAATTGGAATTATCCTGAGCAAGTGTACTGAGACATACTGCCCACTCCATAATTTTTGCCACCCTTTATGAAAATTAGTGATATTTTAATCTCAATAATAGGAGATTTTGCTGTCATATTGTTTCATTTAAACACAAATTACTTTTCACTGAAGCCTCTTTCTGTGAGAGTAACAGCACTGAACCTCTTCCTGTGATGTCTAACAAGGACACGTGTACACGATCATGGACTCTATATATCCTTAGGTTTGTGCCCATGGACGTCCTTCTTTAATTCAGACCACAGGGCTCAATTGCGGAGACCGAGATGGTCATTACAAAGTATTGATTTTGTGTCCCGTAATCATTATCTGTGTTGAGTTGGAAGTATCTCTGGGATCATTATCTTGTGGAGATTAATCTATGACCACATCTTAACCTACTGGCAGAGGCAAGCAGATTTTAGGTCGAAATTTTCACAGGAGCTCCTAAACCACCAGCCACAAAACAGCTTTAGTATGCACAGTGGAATTGTGAATTCAATTCCAATACATTTTTTAACCCAGTACTTTTGAAACTTATTTGATTATGGGTCTAATTGTGGATAATGGTATTTTAAGTGTTGTGCATTTTTTAAAATATGTATTACCTGACTTGTGTCACCATCCATCTGGCATTTAGTGGTGAAATCTCTACAGTTTTTCAATAGCGTGCAAACGTACTGTATATTTGGTAACAACATAGTTTCCTTGTTGCCCTTAATTTGGAGCTAACTCCAGAATTAATGACACTCTTCAAAAGAATGGACAAAACTGATAGTCTAAAATAACCATCACACACAATGGGCTTCATTTATTAAAATGTATACAAGCAAATGTAATCAAAAAATTGTTCGCAGGAGCATTTACACATGACGTGATATTTATAAAAATCTAGTTAGTTCAGGAAAAAAAGGTAAATTAAGATATATAAGATATATAAGATATATAAGAGCCTCCCTTTCACCCGCTTAGTCATTTTCAGCTTTCTGTGAGCTTTATTTTTCTGTGCCTGTGCCTGTGAGTTTTGTGGGCATCACTAAAGAAAATACTATTATGAAAAATAACTTCTTATGAGAATAAGAGAATAGGTAAGTATCTGTTCCAATCGTTTAAGTGATGAATTTGAATCGACAGGCCTCATTTATCAAGCTGGATAGGAACGGATTTATTCATAAAAATCATTCATACGAGTGTTCACACAAGTAATTTAGTATTAATGAAAATCCTGTCATTTTGGAAAAACCTATGACCTCTGGAATGTCACACCAAGGCCTTGGAGAACGCTATTTCGTTCTGCTGTATACTTGTACTGTATATGGCTAGAATGACAATAAAAACTCTCTAACTCTATGTATTATTAAATATTTATATTGCCATAGAAGTGAGTCAAAATAATTTCAACTTCTGCCTTTCACATTTACCCTCATCGTTCATTTCGTGCTCCCAACTGTCTGTGTACTGGAATTTTTATGGAGTTTTCTGGGAGTCACTAAATGCAAATGAGCGGTGTCTGGAACGTGCTTTGCACATTACTGATGATCAACATAAGCGCGCGAGTATGAAGAAAATCAGTGAGTATGTGTGTTTAATTCCAGACATCTTTGGAATGGTGCCATTAATTCTGTAGCTATCTGTATAAAGCTAAAGGGGTTGCATTTACTAAAAGTAATTCTTGTAATAATAGACAAAAACTTAAAAGTAAAGCGAAGCACGCAGACACTTCTTCGGTTTTGTTGACAGTCCTGACTCCTTGTGCACATTGGGTTTTCATTAAACGCTTCTCAATCATCGTTACTCCCTCAGGGCTGTGACAATCTGCACAATTCATCATTCTTCACTTATAATTGGGGCTCTAATAAACCTATAATGAAAGTTTCATGATGAATTGCCTTTGAAAGTATAGGCATAAATATAAATATTCATGTTTATTGAATATTGATGTTCGCAAATTGCCCTGGTTGTCATTTATACCGGCGTACATTAATGTTGTTTGGAAATAGAAAAATGTACTAATTAGACGTGTGGATTTTCATATCATAAATATTCACATCACAGTAATTAACTCTTATCATGTTTTTGGTATTATCAGGATATTATATTTAAAAAGACTTGTTTATAAGTATATTACCTTGTCAGGATAACAGTTCTTCTGTTCTTGTCTTTCAAACTTTTAACAGAATTATGGGAAAAATACATCTGATGCTGCCTTCAAATTTCTCCAGTAATGGAAGATGGGTTTAGAGGATCTTCATCATATGATCTGACATACAGAACACACATTATCATATAGTCTGTTCTAAAATTGATCCAAGATTTTATACAGTGTGAAAAGTAATCATTTTAAATGACTGCTGGAAATCACGTATTCAGTCCCTCGGGATTTTGCAATTTTGCGATCACAGAAATGAACGCAAAATCAAGCAAACTCTGCAATATTCGCAGGAGCTTGCAATGTTTCAGAATTACCGCAGATTTTCCACAGAACGCATTCAGTCAAAGCCCTCTTCGATTCACATGCGTTGAACATGAGTACATGCTATCGCAATTTCGCCAATTTAGGTGGCGTTTCGCAAAAATAGCACAAAAAACTCAGCAAATTGCATCGCAGATTTTGAAAAAAGCTGCAGCAATATCAAACTTTTTTGGCCGCAACAATCACAAAAAAATTCTGTACGGGCTGCAGAGTGTACATCCAGCTTTAACAAGACAGTTGTCCATTTGCCGCCTACGAAAGCGACAGACTTTATCTCTGAAGTACAAACCCTGGTCAAAAGCACCACCTACATCACTGATAATGCTGCATGTTGAATATTGTACCATACTGCACCACTGGTACATAAATAGTGTCCATATTTGTGCTCCATGAATCCAGTTTTCAGTAAATTAATCAATTCCCTGTCTCTGAGCACAGTGACTGCTTCCTCTAAGATGAACAGTTTTCATTAAGTGCTCCTCTATCAGCATTCCATTTGGGGACTGAGATAATCTGCACAAAACATCTTTATTCATCTTTTAATGCCACTCTGATGGCGTTTATGGTGCGAATGTGCAAACCCTGAGCTGAAATGCCGAACGGAATGAAAAATGTGCTTCTTAAAAAGCACAAGGTCTCTCCTGTGAAATTACAAAATGCTGAAAGGCTCCAGCTTTTCAAGCCCTGTGCGGCACGCCATCACACACACACACACACACACACACACACACACACACACACACACACACACACACACACAACGGAAGCATGGAACAGTACTGCAGGTCTCATTTTGAGCGTTTGAATGAATATTTGTTTGCGTGCTTGGTTTTTAATCAGTGAGCTACAGGTTTTGCTCAATATTTTCGTTGTGTCAGCTGCTCCATGAGATATAAGCTATAAAAAAAAACTTCCAGTGAGACATGGTTCTATGGGCAGAAATGCCTCGTTGATGAGAGAGGTCAGGGGAGAATGGCCAGACTGGCTTGAGTTGACAGGAAGGCTAAGTCAAATATCCACTCTTTACAACCAAAAACAACACACAACACATCAAACCTTGAGGCGGAACAGCAGATGACAACGTCATGTTACTACTATCCATAAAAATCACATTTTCCCCATTCAAATGTCTGATGTGAGCATTAACTGAAACCGTATCTACATGATTTTATGCATTTATGAGTAATAAAGGTGTTGGGAATAAAGTAGCTGGTGAGTGTGTGGTCTCTTTCGCAACCCAGATTGTAAATGATCGTAAAAAAAAAAAAAAAAAAGAAGAAGAAAAGAAAAAGAAAAACAAATGAAGTGTACCACCAACATCCAACCAATCAGGGCAAGGTGGCTGATCAATAACTGGCTGTCTATACAGGAAGCTCTACATCTTCACTCAGGAAGCACTTGCATGTGTTTTGGGGGTGTTGCTTTGAAGGGACCATTAAAGGGAAGGGCTGAATTGAACCAAAATGACTGAAAATACCTTTAACAGGACAAACTACTAGTTTTTCCTACACTATGTGACTTATTTATATAATCAAACCTGCTTGCTGGTCCATTGCCAGTCTAATACTTCAATTATTGCTAATCAATAATTATAATAAGTCACTGATTACCTCAGATTAAAATATTAGTCATTCATTATCAGCATACTAAATTATTAGTATACAACCCCCAAAGCATAGTAGTATGTGTGCTGAAATGGATAAACATTTATTCAAGTTGTTTCATATCAAACAGAACAAACAGCAGCGTGTGGCGCTGTGTGTCAGTGTGTAATGACTGGCACTCGACATCGAGAGAGATGAATTACCTCTGCGGTCATCTGAGAATGTTTAGCGAGAAGACTTTAATTGCGCTGGGAATTTAACAACCAGCTCTTCTGTTTTTTATTGATTTTCTGACACAACTGACAGAACTACACAGCAGGGAAATGTCATTCAGCTCTCAAAGTCTCATGAAAACTGATCCCGAGCGCTTTTAGTGCTGCTGTTGTGAGCAAACACAATATTTTTCAACCCACATGGAATAGGAAGCGTTAAATTTCACATGTGATGGATTCAGGGTTGCAGCTTGACATTTTCAGGTCCACAACAATGACAACAACAACAACAACAACAAAAAACACTTGCTACAAACACATCAACAAATGGATGAATTATTACTGAGTGATTTGAATAGGATCTGTATGCTACTGCACAAACTAGGTTAATTATTTTAGTATAAGGCTGTGTCATTTCCTGGGTGACAACAGAATAGACTATAACCATTCTGTTGAAAAATCATTAACGGAAGATTTAAATTTAACCCGAGAGCGTCACTTGAGTTTCTCTTGTTTCAAAGCTGAAAATCATTTTAAGCATAGACACTGATATTAAGCTACATGTATTAGACACTGATATTAAGCTACATTTATTAGTGCCATGGCGACACTAATAAATATATCTGCAATTGTCCACCCTTTGCAATTAAGGCATCTCGAGTATAAGTGAAATTAAATTACACCATATGGCCAAAAGTATGTGCCAGTATGTGCCCAAACTGTTGCTAGAAAGCTGGACTCTCACAATTGTCTAGAATGTCTTTGTCTGCTGTAGCAATGATATTTCCTATCACTGGAACTAAGGTGCCGAAACCAAAACCTGTTCCAGCATGACAAAGCGAGCTCCATGAAGACATGGTTTGCCAAGTTTGGTGTGGAAGAACTTGAGTGTCCTGCACATAGCCCTGACCTCAGCCCCATTGAACACCAGGCTGTCTCGCTCAACATCAGTGCCTGATCTCACTAATGATCTGAATGAACACAAATCCCCACAGCCACACTCCAAAATCTAGTGGAAAGTCTTCCCAGAAGAGTGGAGCTTATTATAACAGCAAAGGGGGAATAAATCAATATTAATGCCCATGGTTTTGGAATGGGATGTTTAATTCCAAGTTCAAAGTTGTCTTATACTGCCAGATAATTTTGCTTCTTTCTGGAAATGTGTGCATGAAACGTGCCTAATAATAGGATTAATAATCTTATACTGTATTTATTTTAAAAAGTCTTATAATAAATGCATTTGTCTAGATATAAGATCTGAGATATAATTATAAGATAAAATATAATATAATTATATTAGCTTTAGTGGAACATTCCTGCTCCTCTTCTACAAGGAGATCTAAAGGGATTTAACTGGCACACACTTTATCACAGTAATTATTCTTAATGACACATATTTCCTTGTATAATCAGCTCCTTCTTTCCTCAAAAAGACCAGAAGTCTTATGAGATGAATAATAAAATTCCTAATATGAAATAGTTTCATGAAAAATGCTGTTAACTGTTCCCTTATGACGAGGTTCATTCATACATATCATTGCTAATAAGTTTAAATTATAGTGAATTATTAGGAATAAACTCATCATTATTATAGTGGTTTGGAGTCCCAGTCCTGGTGACCTCATGCTCTGTGATTTTCCATCTTTTAACACTCCAGACTTAGTTCCTGAATGGTTTCATAAGCAGCTGATCAGTAAAACATGATATATATGAGCACTAAAATGTGTTCTCGGCTTATTATTCAGTTATTCAAGTTAGATTATATTTTTCTGCAACTACTATAAATATTTTATTTACTTGTTTACTTATTTTGGGGGACACGGTGGCTTAGTGGTTAAGGCCTCGGGCTCCCCGCGACCCTGTATAGGATAAGTGGAACAGAAAATGAAAGGATGGACATCTTTAATTTATATAAAGGATAAAATTCTTGGGGGTGTGCTGTTCTAGAAAATTTTTTTTAATTATAATATGATTATGAAATTACTAAGATGAAATTCTAAACTGTCTTCTCATATTCATCTTTTGATCTCAAACCCAAATGTCTTCAGTCTACAGCAAAAACAAATGAATTGGCCTTGCTGTCCCAATAGTTTCGGAGAGGATTGTAACTATATAAAATGCTCAATATCTTGAAACAGGAGGTAGTTTGGGATTAAACTGGCACTCCAATGTCCTTATATGAGGATTATATATAGACATTTACACAAACTAATTAGCGGAAAATGCAATTATGACGAGGCAAGTGGTTTCTCACAAGAACGTATACTATGTCCTTCTTGATTCATCATTTTCTTGGAATAACCAAGTACCAATCTGCATTTTCCTCAGGATCAGGATCACCCACATAATCCCAGCTAGCCATCAACATAACACATGAAATGTTTATGCAGTATGTTCATAGCCCCAAGCCCTTTCTTCAATTATAATTTCAGTGGTGTTTTTGTTGTTGTTGCTGTTGCTGTGAAACAAGAATCAAGTTGGTCTCAGTAATTCAAATCCTGTGAGCTGCATATGCTTATCTTGAAGAAGTACACTAGAGATGAAGTGCACTTCTTGAACTACTTGACCGTTAAAGAAGGTCAAGAGTGACACAGCGAGGTGTGGGACAAGGGCCGCTGCTCTTCAGAAGGATGACTGAAGGAGCATTTCAATGATCAATACGGGATTTCTTCAGTGTTGGAAAAAGTGCATTGTAATCCGACGTCATTTCAAATGCCCTTTCTGACATACAAACCATGCAAAAGTCACAAAAGCCATTTTAAATCTACATAAGAGTTAGTTTGTTAACTAGCTAGTCTATTAATTTAATAGTCTAAGAACAGTTAACAGATCTTGAAATAATGTTTGTTAGTAGATTATAAAAAGAGAAATGATGCAATTTTTTTTCGTAGCTCATGTATATATAAAACATTTAGGAAGTCATAACCCTTCTAAATCTCATCTCTTCAAGATTACGGTCAAGTGATTTACCTCATACATGATCACAATCAGTACAATTCCAGAGGCACATTTTTGCATTTCTCCAAATATATTATCTGGACTGTTAGCAAGCTTGATATCCAAAAAGTTATTTGGTAGCATTAACTAGCCAGCTAGCTACCTTGCTAGCTAACAAGTTAACATTAGTTAATAAAACATTGTTTATTCCTAATGGAGCTAGGTGGCTTTCTTTTCTTTTGTAGTTAAACACTAAAATACTAAATACAAAAAAAAAAACAAAAAAAAACAAAAAAAAAACAAAACATGCTAGCTGTGTAAAAAAAAAAAAAAAAAAAAAAAAAAAAAAAAAAATCTACCTAACAGTAACTAACTGGCTAGTTATCAAGTTGGTTAACAAACTAATGCTAGCAATCAAAAGAGTTTTTGGTTTGTACGCCTCATGAGGCAGTATTTTACAGTAACACCACTAACAGAAAATTAGAACCATATAAAGAAAGAGCCTACTACTTTATTTCAGTGCATCAACATTTACAGCACTTTTTAATGAACACAAAGGGATGAACTGGGTTTTTGAACCAGTGAATTTCCTCCTGTCTCGACGGTGCAGCTGATTTTTGACTAGCAGTTTTGCACATTAGCGTTTTAGTTTTTTACTAACCGTAGCCATGTTGTGTGTTCATTTCCTGCTCTTAAATAAAGCCTTGAATTTTCCTCTGTTTATGATTTCCTCTGCCCATAATATGACCTCTGCTATGGACCTTTGCTAAAAGATCATGCCATCATCTTCTAGCTCCTGTTTCTTACACACACACACACACACACACACAGAGAGAGAGAGAGAGAGAGAGAAGTTCTTGCTCTGCTGAATGTGGGTTAGAAATTTCTTATTTAAGCAAATAGGGATTCTTCCAGCAAATTGAAGTTTTAAATGAGGGGGAAAGTAGTAGAGGCATGTGGGTAACTTAAGATGTCGTTAACATTTGGTGGAAAGGTCATTATTTGTGCAAATAAGGATTCTTCCACCAAAATGAAGTTTGCGATTAAGGGGGAAGGAGTGTAACTTAAAATGCCTCAGTGACTATCCAGCTAACTATATTTACTTCTGTAAGTATAAAGTCAGACATCTCACCAGATCGAGGTGTATTATTACACAAATGATTCATGTGTTTAAACCCTTCCTAACTTTATCCAGCCAAAGTTATTTTTCTCATTTTCACAGGTTGATAGTGAGTTGGGTTCGAATGGCCATTCCAGTGGATGGGTGTGTGTGTGTGTGTGTGTATATATATGAGTGAGATTGTGTGCTTTGCTGGCAAACCCAGTCATTAAGGACATGATGAACGGACTTTCCTACAGTTAGTATAGAAAACAAGAACAAGGCAAATTAAAGCTCGTTGTTTCCAATGAGACAGGAGCTGTAATTATCCAGTCAGATTCCCAGCTGTGGATCATGTGATCAACGCATCGAACGTTAGAGAAACACTCCGAAAATAATCAGCATTCCTTGAGGAAATCCTCCCAGTGATGGCAAGCATACAGTGTGTCACAAGCCATAAACCAGAGCATTCTACTGTGATTTTTCTTTTTTATCTGCAAAACTCCCTAAAGCTTACTTCTTCACTTTTTATTTCCTGTTCTCCAAAGCTCCTCCCTGGACACTGATCATTGATGCACCTGTGCCTATTTTGTCTCACTCCTCATCTCAGCATGCTTTTTATTAACATTTTATTGATGGACGAACGTATATGATGATTAACTGTGTCTTGTTCAATTGTTATCCTATCTGTATATACACTGTATATTTTAATCATTCTAGTTTTGTATGCCTTGATGCTCATTTGTGTGTCAAAGCTGCAGTACAGATATCCAGTAAGATCTTATCTTATGAAAACTGTCATGATTTCACTTAAGGTGTGGTTATTCTTCAACCAGGCACAGGTAGGTTTCATGGAGTACCCCCTTTCTTGCAACTAATCAGCTAATTAACATCCCTTCCTGAGTTGAAGTGGGTGTGTGAGACAAGGGAAACTTGTTGGAAACTACACAATAGCTGAGCAAAATAAAAGGAACAAGTTGTTTTCTATTCCTATTTCACATTACATGTATTTAAAATATCTTCATCCCAGTGTAAATCCATCTGTGGCCACAAGTCGAGCATAATCAGCCCAGAAGGTTGGGTGGATGGGTTTCCACTTTTCATTAGACTGACCATTTTGATAAAGTATGGTAAAACTAGTATGATGTTCTATTGATGTAAAATAAAAAGGGCTGGTCCATGATACAACCTTTGCTAGAGAGTCTGGCACATTTACTTCCATTAAACAAGGCTGAACTGCCTAGTTTGACCGAGATGGCAGATGACCAACCAAAGACATTTTCTGCCATCAAACACGGGAGATAATCTTATTAACTCACCGATAACTTCTGTAGAAAAAGCTCTTTAACAATGTTTGAAGACAAAATGATGTGAACTTTTTAAAATCCTGTTGTAAAAAATTTTGTTTGTATGCACGGAAATGAATATACACAAGAATCAGATTGCAACCTTCAAGATTCTGAAGCTTGTGGCCAGAAAAGCATGCAAAACATATGAGGGTGGAGCCTCTGAGGTTAAGAGTACATTTTTAACACATGCAGAACTACTGTAATGGCTCCCATGGCCCAGTTCTTTAACCTGTCATGCATAAATAAATCACTGAAGTTGAAATTGTATCACACTGAAACAGTTCTAAAATTGTTCTATGAAATAGTTTGCTACTTTAAATGTTTCTCTGATCACGTATCAACATGCACATCAAGTCATCTTAGAAGGAAAGGTAAAAACCTTGAATCCGTAACCTTACCCATGTAACCAAGTTACTTAAGAAAATATTAAGGGATTTATTTTTATAGGCACATTCTTCCTCAGCGCTTACATCCTCACACTTTTTGTTCTCTCTGATATGAACCTGACACCTAAGTGCAGCCAGCTGCCAAGGCCGTCATGTTTATCATCAGGAAAAGATGTAAAATGTCAGAGGAGAAGCTAGAGACCTCTGCTAAATTCAAAGGTAGCTCTTTATTTCAGTATGACATTCAAAGGAAATACAGAAAAAAACCTAGTAAAGCAATTACAGAGTCTCTTTTGTCTCTGCTACATCAAGTATTCCATCCATGCTTATATGGAGCATGTAAAAGTTTTTGGAACGATTTAAAGCTCTGTGGTCTGTGAGTCATAAGGACGACTGGGTTAGTGCAACATTGAATGTGCTTTACTTCTAAAATTTCGGAGAAAAAAGGTATGTTTTGGGCAGGCTGCCAGCTTGTAACTGAGACGTAATGATATTTCCCCGGTGAAGAACTAAGTTAAATGGGTCTTTTAATGTCAACACATCTTGAAAATGGCCATATACCATGATTGTGTTGGCAAGGCTAAATGAATCACTTTGCTGTAATTTGTAATCGTGTTAAGATTTCTCGGGTGTATATGGCACGTAGTCTTATATTATATCATGGATATCCTCAAGCTGTTTGACCATTTCGAGTTCTTTTTAAGGCAAGACACTACAGGTAGAACTGGTGATTTTGGTCATGTCAGCCACTTTTCATATTTTGTGGACAAATTCCATCAATAAGATGTCTTCTCTTATTTTGTAGAAATAAAAATATAAAAATTCAGCTGTAATATATTTATTACACCGTTTTGTCCACTTGCAACCACAGCATTATCTAAAATGATCTAATCCTCCATCCACTCAGCCCTGTTATCATGACTATCGTGCCATACATCCCTGAAAAGTTTGTTTCCTGATATACATTTACCAGCCACTTTATGAGGAACACCTGTACACTTGCTCATTCATGCAATTATCCAATCAGTCAACCATGTGGAAGCAGCGCAATACATAAAATCATGCAGATACAGGTCAAGAGCTTCGGTTAATGTTCACATCAAACATCAGAATGGGGAAAAAATGTGATCTCAGAGACTTTGACTGTGGTATGACCCATCTGGTTCAGACTGGTTTGTACTGAGAAGAAGACTATAGTAACTCAAATAATCACTCATTGCAACCATGGTGAGTAGATAAGCATCTCAGAATGCACAACACATTGAACCTTAAGGCACATGGGCTACAACAACAGGAGACCACATTGGGTTCTGCTCCTGTCAGCCAAGGACAGGAAGCTGAGGCTAGAGAGACATTTAGGTTTGAGATCAAAAGCTGAAAGCTGAAATTCTGATCTATCTTCTCATATTCATTTCCTCATATTTGCATCTAGATGTGTTAAACAACTTAAACATGGCACCTTTTGTTTGAACCCACACATTTTTTCAAGTGATCAAAAATATTGGAACATGGGACTGGTGTTTCTTGCTGCCCAGGTATGCCCTGTTAAATTGATTGTTTAAAGAATTAATAACTCTGAATGTCTATTCATGGTTTGAGCCCTAGGTTTCACCTGTGAATACTGCATTTGTTGTTAAAAAGGATAAACCAACATGAAGACCAGAGAGCTGTCTATGGGAGAAAAAGCAAGGCATTTTGAAGCTGAGAAAGGAGGGAAAATCTATCAGAGCCATTGCACAAGCATTAGGCATAGCCAATACAACAATTTGGAATGTCCTGAAAAAGAAAGCTGATGACAGAAACTCATTGTGGAAGCTGTGAAGAAAACCCCCAAAACAACAGTTAGTGACATCACCAACAAGCTTCAAAGGGCAGGGGTGAAGGTATCACAATCCATTCAAAGAAGACCTCAAGTGCAGAAATACAGAGGCCCCACCACAAGATGCAAACCACTCATCAGCAGTAAGAATTGGAAATCAAGATTAGAATTTGCAAAGAAATACAGAGATGAGCCACAAAACCTCTACCAAAGTGATAGAAATGACAAAAATGTAGAGAAAGAAAGGATCTGCTCATGATCCAAAACATAGAAGTCTATCTGAGAAACATGGTGGAGGTAGTGTCATGGCTTGGGCTTGCATGGATGCTTCTGGAACAGGCTTCATTGATGATGTAACTCATGATGGTAGCAGCAGAATGAATTCAGAAGTTTACAGAAACAATCTGTCTTCCAATTTACAGAGAAATGCATCCAATCTAATCGGGAGGATCTTCATCATGCAGCAAGACAATGACCCAAAAGACGCAACAAAGAACTTTATCGGGACTCATCTCTTTCATCTTTTGATCTCAAACCCAAATGTATTCAGTCTAGCAAAAAAAAAAGAAAAAAAAGAATTGGACTTGCTGTTGCATGTTTAATTAGATGAAGCGCCATTTGACTAAATAAATGTACATTACTGAAGAAGTTCAAATACAAAGAATACTTGTAAGAAAATTCACAACCAACTGGCAAACATGAATTGTATTATTTTTTAAATGACCCTGGTCACATGTAGTGTCTTGCCTTAAGTTCATTTATTCTTATTGTGGTACTTTATTTCTAGTTAGATGAAGTGTGAATGGCACAGACCAAAACCAGAATGAATGTTTAAGATTCTCATGGGATTTTTGGTTATTTCCGCCATTTGAAGACTAATGTGCCCAGGCTCGGATATCGGTTTGCTTTCCATGCCAGAAACACATTAAACAAAGCCCCCAGTGGCAACACACACCTGATGAATTCATCATTCATTCATGGAAAATCCAAGCTGCTGCGAAAAACTAATAACTAATGCCTGACTCCCAAGTGATTATAGTAATGTTTTTCTTCATCAGGATTCAAGGCTTCAAGGATTCAAGGATTATTCTGCTTATGGAGATATCATTTCAGAACAGGAAGTGCACATGAATTTGTTGTATGAGGTGACATTTGCTGCAAATGGAGACATGGTCACCAACAACGAAATGTTGCCAAAGCAAGCAGAAATCTGTGTGAGACATTGAGATGTGATCACAAGAGAACTCAGTTTTCTTCAGCACAATTTAAAACAGCCAGTCTTTCTGGGACATTGAGCTAAATGTTGAAATTTAAGAAAAGGAGAGAACAAATGACATTTCAAACTGGTTTGTAGATGGTGTGCTTTTATACTTTTTAACTTTTAAAACAATTGACAGTCAAGCACACTACTAAGCAGCTCACTATGCATGTTCCATTATGTTCACAATTACACACCATTTTGAGAACATGGTGATTAAACAAAATGGCAGATTTCACAAAACAACAATGAGTTTGTGTGGAAGTTTTCAAGGGTAAGATGAAAAAAGTAAACGCTGTATATATTAAAGTGTGTTCTCAAATCAAATGTCTACTTTATTGATTTTGTTCTGCAACAAAAAACACACAAAAGTCAAGCATCAAATTGACCATTTTAGCCTTCAAGGCAACGTTAACCATAGACTCTCAAAAACCTGAAACTAGTCCAAAAAGTTCAGGCATTGGAAAAGAGAGACACATTTTCCTTCTTTTTCATCAGCCTTTGTGTGGTGAACTTCTGATTTATGGACATTATCCACTCCATAATCCCCCTTTCCCTCTCTCAATCTTATATTTTATACTGTATCTTACCATCTGTACATCAGACCTACACTTGGGCAGTGGTAGCTCAGTGGTTAAGACATTGGGTTACTGATCAGAAGGTCATGAGTTCAAACCCCAGCACCGCCAAGCTGTTGGGCCCCTGAGCAAGGCCCTCAACTGCTCAGATGTATAAAACAAAATTAAATAAATGTAAGTTGCTCTGGATAAAGGCGTCTGCCAAATGCTGTAAATGTAAACTTACAATTTGTTTGAGGAAATGTATTCGATAGAATTTTGTATCTATAAAACAAGATCTTGACAGCCGTGGAGAATTTTTAAACTAATTTGGAGTCCAATTTGGAGTAGAAACTGTGACACTGGCAACCCTGTCATTATCTTTCCTGTTCACTCTTCCTCCTCCACTGAAAATGTTTTAGAGTGAGTATTGGGCAGCATGATACCTGCCCCAATGGGCCTCTGTTCACACTTGTTTCAGTTCCCATTTTGGAACACTGTGATAATGCAATGGTAACTTTATAGAGCTTAATGGGGCAGTGAGCATGCTGACCCAGGATTGCGCAACATATGGAAAGGCGAGCAAATCAATGGAACATTGGCTTATATCTGTCAAATAGCAACTTTCAAACTTTTTTTTTAATCATTGGTCACTCAAAGGAGATAATTAGTATTACAGCGGAGTTTAATGTATGAAATTGTATGGAGTGAATGATGACTTTTGTTGAATGGCTGATATGGATATGTATATGGTGGGGCTCTGCAACACCTTCCCCCTATGGACAAGCCACCACTGGCTGACATTGATGAGAGACTCTACATGCTGGCAACTTCCATCCAAATCAGCAGCAGCTCCCAGAACAAATACATTGAGACCTTCTACTGCATTAGTCTGCATTAAACATCAATATCAAACCCATATACCACAGACTAATCTAAAAGCATCAGTGCAAGTGTGATGCAAAAGTGTAACTGACACCTTCGATGTTTGATCTGAAATACTGTGTGAAAAACCAGGACAGTGTCTCTAAGAAGATCTCCAGGGATGTGAGTTGCAGTTATGAGCTTTTACATGAAGGAGGCCAAAGTGCTATTGATCTACAAAAGCAGCTATTTTTATATTTTTATATTTGCTCTAGCAACACACTTCAGATCTTCTGACCATGCTTTTTTAATCAATACAGATTTTTAAAAAATCTAATCATAGTGCACTAAATGTCATTCTTACTCCTCTTCTTGAAATATATTGTATTAAATTTTAACAAGTAAATATTAGCCACATCCACCAATTTCAGCACCTTAACGTACTGCACCCTAATGTGATCAGGAAGGTGCACATTAATTACAATAGCAGCTGTAATGAATGGGAATAAGGTGGATCATCTTTTTTTTTAATCGATAGTTTGTGCAGCTGGATGAATGTAACTTAAAAAGCAGATGGTCAGATTGAGAGTAAATAGGCCTATTAAATATGTGTGTGTGAATTGTCCAATGAGCCTGCTTTGACATTTACTGGCCTGCAAAATCACCTATCATCTGTCACCAGCCCTACACTGTTTTTTAAAAACCTTTTTCTTACTTGTAGGTAAACATGTTATTAAGTGTTCTTTATGTCGGATTAAGCTTTTCTTCACACCAAATCTTCCCATTTCTGATTGGGATCTTGAAGGTTTGGTCCATTACGGAGCTCATTTTAAGCTGCGGGAAAAGGTAGCAGGGCACCAAATCCTCCTTATATGCCTTAGTCTTCTTCTAAAAAGTAATTATAGTTTCTTTATTCTTGAAGAGCACTGAATTACAACTAAAAGAAAGAGCATCAATAAAGCTGATGGAAAATCTTTGTTAATGATATACAGTATTATTATTAGTATTATTAAATTGTGATTGTTAGCAATTTGGCGAACTTTGGTGAGAAGTAGAATAATGGTATACATAATACTGATGCTAGTGTACACATCTGTGCAAGTTCTGCTCAGCTATTTGATGGAGCATCCTATTGAAAAACCTCTTGGTTATGGCTTTTCTTCATTCTTACTTTCTTTTTTTTTAATGTATGTTTATTAAAACAGCACTAACAACAACAAAAAACAAATAAGCAGGGTTTCTTCGGCAAATACTGTATATTTTATATAACCTTTGGAATGTTGCTATTTGTTTTTACACGATTTCTTATAAGTTATTCTTTTGTTCATTATTATGCATTGCACAAATAAAAATGTGATAATTTTTTTTTTTTAATCCTTTATTTCAGCTTAAGTTATACAAATCTATCTGGATTGTTAAATATAATCATGATAAAAGACATTTTACTTTTTGGTAGAGGCTCATGATACTGTGTGATGAGTAAACAAAATATGTGTTTTGTTGTTATTATAGCCATAATAATTTAGGAAATGCAAAGAAATTATTTTTACATTCCTATTTTTTCTGATGAGATGATTAAAGGGTTAAAGGTGCTGAGCCTAAGGTTTGATTTTCTTTTATTGATTTGTTTTTTTTTTTTGGCATGAAAACATGAAAATTAACATAGTAGCCACGTCTTCTTAAAAACCCACAGATTTAAGCTGTGCTGTGGCTTGAAATGTGAACATTTGTCAGTCCATTGTCAGTTTTCCTGAGTGTTTTTTAGTCCTTTTGTCTTGTCAATAAAAAAAAAATCTAATCTTATCACCAAACCAAGTCTGCGATTGATCTATATTTTCTCATTTTCTTGTATGAGCCTCATTAGCTTTCAGTGCAATTAAGCACTCTTCAGCTCCATTACCACTGAAAGACTGCAATTAAAAACCATCAGATGTTGTTTAAAACCACTTAGTCCGCACACCTGTTATGTCTGTATATAAAATGTAATGCATGAGTGTTTAGATGATCATAACCGGCATGAACTTTTACTTTAAACAAATCCTGCGTCTTGAAAGTTGTGTTCTACATTGCATTGCATACAAAACCCTTGTTTGTTTGTTTTTTTGCCTTTTTAAAATCAAACCAATGAAATTTTAGTTTCATCTTTAACCTTAAAGTATTTTTTCCCCAATAACTACCATTAAATATTTGTTAACTAGAGTAAAACTAATAGATATTTGACAGGTTAGAAGGTCTGATTAGTCTGTGACATATTCAGTACTGACTGTGTAAAGGACACACATGACTACTGATCGTCCAGAGGCATTTAAACAGCTAAATAATTCCTCCAAGAAAGAAAGAAAGAAATATTGAGAAGCAGCCATAAAAATACTATTTAACTGTTTGGTTAAATAGCTTGGGAATAGTTCAAGCACAAAAAGTGAGATGTATTATGGTACTTGGATGCTCTTGAACTGGGGGCAATATCCATCTTTAATCATGAGTTTGAAGATTTAATAGTTTAAAAGCTTTATAGATTGTGGAAAACTGTAAACAATGTCAAGACAAAAAGCTTACTGGGGATGTGTCGGCACTAGAAATGAGTAATATTTCGTAATGCAGTTATTATGTGTGAGAGGGATTCAGTATTTGATGCTAATGGAGCAATTGACTCTGTATCTCTCTAGAAGAAGAAGCACCACAGATCTGCATAACCTGTCTAATCTTTGGGGCATTTATTCAGTGCAGGCAAATACATTTGTGCGGTTTTAATGATTTTGAATTTAGTGGTCATTAGTTATGCACAACGAGCATTTTAAGTGGTTTCACGGAATTGACAAATGGTGTTGGCTTTATGAAGCCTAATTTAGGGGTTGTGAGGAATGTCTCCTCCATTTGTTCCAGACGTGAATGGAGACGGAATGAATCTGCGTCGAACATGACGTGTCGGTGGAAGTGAGAGGGAACGTGGAGGAGAAAAAGCCCTTATCGAAAACATGCACCTGCTCTTTTTGTGTCCAAATGGTGATTCGCCCACTTCCTGTCTACACGCTGAGAGCGTTTATGTACAAGCTTATAAAAGGGGAGGATGCAAAAAACACTTACAAAGCAAACAAGAATTAGATTATGTGGGAGCTCAAACGCAAGACTGGATTAAAATTAATTGTTGCTAATTGTTTTGTGACTAGCCTCTGACTTGAGAGTTTAGGCTGGAAAAAAGGGGTCTAGTTAGAGTGAGCATAATGAGGCAGCTTTAAATCCATCTTTACAATGATAGCCCTGTTAATTCCATTCAAATATAACCTGGTCCAATTTAGAAATCTGCTAAGACAAAGCCAAAGGAGCAGACTCGTAAAACGTTCTTCCTGTCTAATCCATTACTGCCTCCCTCTGTTACTTTAAAAGCTAGAGAGAAACCATTATTTATAGCAGGCATCCATCACAGCAACGCCATTTAATTAACAAACAAACTGCAGTCCAATAGAGGTTACAAACGACAGCATGTGATTGGCGCTATCTTAACCTATTGATGCACTGAATAGTAATGTGACAGAGATAAATAGCTGTGTGGATTGCCTTCATTTAAAAGGTTAACTGCGTGAAATATTATTGATCAAACACTGGATCAATACACTCACCAGAAGTAACAGGGAGCTACAGGCCTAAATATGCAGAATCCACATTAACAAAGGTATATTTTAAAATGGCATTTTTATGTTTTGGCCACATTGGCATTTTCCCGTCCATAATGAAACACAAAAGCAACAGAAAATGGCATGCTGGGCATGCACACTAAATGTCTAAACCGTGACTTTTAAGTAATTCCCTCCATTTTTGTATGTTGTGATACAGCAGAGTTAACAGGGTAACACCATGAAAAGTCTTTAAACTAGCCAAAAAAAGTTCAGACATTGGAAAATAGAGCTGCATTTTTCTTGTGTTTCTCCATCTTTGTGTGGGAAACCCATGATATTTACATTAGTTTCATAATTGTTGTTTATTTTAATACTGTGGAATATGAGCAATTAGTTTCTAAAGGCAAATAAGGTAGGCACCCTATTGTTATTCTACCTTTTCTTATTATTATTATTAGGGGCCAAACACCAATGGTGCGAGGCACTTGTTGTTTTTCTACAGATTCTGCTTGTTATTATTATTCTGGCTAGGGTGTCTATGGTGAAATTTGGCACACAGATTCAGGACACAGTCAGCTACAATACACCAAATCTAGGTCCCAGTCTCCCAAAACTTTAGTGCCCCCAACAGGTCAAAATTTGACAAAATCTCAAAGTATATTTATGCCCATAACTTTTGAATGGTGTGGCCAAAATTTCAATGCCAGTGTCCCTAGATTCCTTGGATCAGCTGAGTTCAATGGACCCTAAGACTTCAATGTCCATCTAATTAGATTTTCGGCCGTGTTGGATTAAAATTAACTGTTTTTTCGCTACTCCTCCTCCAAATTTTGTCCAATCTTCACCAAATTTGGCCCATAACATTTTCAGACCAATCTGGCTCACATCATCTTGAGACCAGTCTGACCAAAGTTATCAAAGGGATTTTGATATTCAAAACTGTTCTCCTAGGCAACAGTTGTAGCGCAACAGTTGTAGCGCAACTGTTCTAGGCAACAGTTGTAGCGCTTCTGTGAATGTGGCACTCACAGAGTCTGGGTGCTTGAGTTAGCCCCAGTAATTAACAGCTTTAATTATAATTGTTCTTGTTGTTCCTTATTGTTGTTGTTGTTAATAATAATAATAATAATAATAATAATAATAATAATAATAATAATAATAATAATAATAAGCATGTTTGCCTCGCACCTCCAGGGTTGGGGGCTTGAATCCTTTCTCCACCCTGTGTGCGTGGAGTTTGCATGCTCTCCCCGTGCTTTGGGGGTTTCCTCTGGGTACTCCGGTTTCCTCACCCAGTCCAAAGACATGCGCTGTAGGCATCTCCAAATTGTCCCCTGCCTTGTGCCCAGAGTCCCCTGGGATAGGCTCCAGGCTCCCTGCGACCCTGTGTAAGATAAGCCGTACAGAAAATGGATAATAATAAACATGCATTATGTAGGTACAGTGAGGGGGAAAATATTTGGACACTTATTAAATATACTTCCATTGCATACAGTATATGTAATGGTTACAAAAATGTAAATCAGCTTCTATATATATATATAAATGCTACAAAAAATGTTTTCAGGCAAATTGCACCTGCTGCCATTCTAAAAGACGGTGTAAAGATTGGGAAGATTTCGCACAAGTAGCAATCATGGTTGTAGTGATGTTTTGGACTGTATCTGCTGATCAGGTAAGTTGTACTTGCTCCAGTATTTTCACAAAGGGGTAAACTTCCAAGGTTAAGATCAGGGATATAGTAATAGGTGTTCACTCTCATAACTTCACTTACAAGATCTGGAAGTTTTTAGCCACCTAGAGTACTTTCCCAGCATCACCAGTAAAGGAGTCTCTGATTAGTTAAATCTGCTCAACAATGGTGAAGGTGAAGGAGCTTTGTAAAGCTTCTCAGGGACAACATTAAGGTAAGAGAGAAGTCAGCAGTCATTTTTAAAAAAAAAAAAAAAAGAGTTGCAGGATGACCTGAAAGCAGCAGGAACAATTACACAGAGAGCAATAAGCAATGAACTGCATCGCAATCATCTCCATTCCTACACCTCACGCAATACTCCTCTGCTACAAAAGGAAGCACAGAGATGTGTCAAAAATTAGCACACAAGCATTTATAACTCTTTTGGAACAAAAGCTGAAACAAAAAGAGAACTCTTAATTCAGTTCATCATATTTGGATTAAGAAGCGTTGCACGTTTATTTATAAGTGTGTAAATTTGAAGTGGATGTATACACTGGAAGTATACTAAATAACAAAAACTGAGTTCCCCTCACTGCATTACTGGAAAAAGCAATGCTGAGGTGTATAGCTGAAAGGATGTATAGCTCCTATAGTACTATTACTGTCAATCTCTGGCCGCAGTTAAACACTCCTCCATTACACAACCACTGAGAAGGTTATTACAATCCATAACCACAACTTAAAACCACTTACACACCTGTCATTGTGTATATAACCAAAATAGCTCTAGATAGATTTGGGAAAATGTGACTCATGCGTCTCGATACAGCGGCAGATCTCGAGCTGACAACTGAAGTGCTGCACTTGTCATTCAGAAGATTTTCTGTGAGCATCAGGTGTCCGGCAGCGGAGGAGGCATAATATCCAAACCTCCACAGACACTTAAATCATTCTGCCGCTAATCTGAATGTTTAATTAGCCTTGATGCCCAGCAGAGTTTTTGTCTATCATGCAAGATAAAGTGCTGGTGAAAGAAAGGTCCCAGATGTGTGTGGTTTTGCATAAAAAGACGGAAATCTCGCGAACAGAAAAATGATCGTCAGGAAAGTGATCTCACATGAGGTGGAAAAGGAAGTCCTGTCAAATACAGTCACATTTAATGACTGAAATTCCGGTAACTATATAAATCTTTGTGGTATTTTATGAGATATTATAAATATGGTTTATTTGTGGCCAACAATAGTCCTTCTTGCACATATATTTACAATCTGTAACAAGATATGATGCCACGTATATAGTGTTTGGCTCTCATGAATGAGTGGCTTTTAAAATTGCTTTACCAAACAGTTATAAAGCCACTAACATCACATTTATTTAGTAGGAAGGTGGGAGTTTGGAGTAAAAAAAATAGCTTTTTTCTTGATGAACAGGTAATTTGGTAAAACTTAGTGAATAATAGTCATCTGATTTATCCTTGGTGTGGAATTTTTATTGTTACCCAGTTGCCCGCTATAACTAGGGGTGTAAACCTCAGACATTCCACACAATACAATATGATTTTGATTCTTAAGGCAACAATTCAATATTTGACAAAATCTTTGAATCTATTATGACATGAATTCTTTGCTCAGACTAGGGGTATGCCTACCATTAATTTGTGAATGATGATGACGTAAAGGACTATTTTACATTTTAAGTTACAGTCTAGCCTATTTACACATCAGTTTAAACATATAAATGATTTTTTTTTACATTGATTTATAATCAGTTAAAGTAGATAATAGTATATTCCTTTCAATTGTTGTTTTTCAAATCAACGCATCAAAGCTTCTGATCATTACACCCCTAGTTAATGCAATCTGTATGTGCATTTCATCCGCACATGTGATGGGAAGTTTATAGATTTTTACTTTATTTTAACTACCTAGCTAGCTATAACAGGCTAGCTTACTACCATTTGCCATGGAGATATGCGTAGCTTTGGGTCAAGCCCTTATATCCCCCCTATAGTCTGGCCCCAAGCAGTGGGCTGAGTGATTACAGTGGAGCAAATCTATTCCTTTCAACCAAAACTTATACAGTATCTTAGCTGGCTAGCCCATTAACATCAAGTTCTGTTGGTTAGTTCATTATGGAGGACCAGGCAGTCACTGTGAGTCCTGAGTGGCTGATGGTGGCTTTTTCCTAATACTCAGTGACAATTATGCTGATGTGTACAGTCCATTTTTATTCGCAGATTATTTATAAAGTAAGAGGAGGACGCAGTGAAGGACGACACAGCACAAACACACGTTACAAAATGTTTATACGCGAGTAGCTTTGTGCTTCCACCACACAGGTTACTGGTCAGGATTTAATTACATTTATAGCTCCAGAACAGCTTTGACACTGAAACATTAATAAGCTTCATAATTACCATAAACGATGCTTAAATGCATTCCCTCCTGTGGTGCTCATCATGAAGTGGCTGCTGAAGTGGATTTCACAAAGAACATCTACAGACACTAAAACATCTGAAATTCAGGCTCTGAATGCGTTGGGCATTGCTAGTGTAAAGATTCATGTTTAGCTTAGTGTACAGTGCCCTCCACTAATATTGGCACCCTTGATAAACATGAGCAAAGAAGGCTGTGAAAATTGTCTTTATTGTTTAACCTTTTTCTCTTTTGTTCAAAAAATAAATAAATAAATAAATACTATGCTCTCATGGATATCAAACAATTGCAAACACAACACAATACATAATATATATTTAGCACACCTGGGTGACTAGGAACAGGAAATTGTTCAACCATGACTTCCTGTTTCACAGGGGTATAAATATGGGGTAACATATAGGCCAAATTCCATTAGTCATTCATAACAATGGGTAAGACCAAGGAATATAGCTGTTATGTGTGGCAAAAGGTTGTTGAGCTTCACAAAATGGGAAGTGGCTATAAGAAAATAGCACAAGCATTGAAAATGCCCATTTCCACCATCAGGGCAATAATTAAGAAGTTCCAGTCAACTGGAAATGTTATGAATCAACTTGGAATTGGACGTGTGTCTATACTGTCTCAATGAAGAGGATGGTTCGAGTGGCCAAAAGTTAGTTGCGTCTTGGGGTCAGAAAGTCTCCAAAACTACAATCCGAAGTCACCTACATCATCAAGTTGTTTGGAAGGGTTTCAAGAAAAAAGCTACTCTACTCTCATCCAAAAACAAACTCAAGCATCTTCAGACACTACTGGAACTTCAAATGGGATCGGGTTCTATGTTCAGATTAAACCAAAATAGAGCTTTTTGGCAATAAACACCAGAGGTGGTTCTGGCGCACACAGAGAGGTAGCCATATAGAAAAGCACCTCATGCCCACGGTTAAATATGGTTGTGATTCTTTAATGTTTTGGGGCTATTTTTCTGCCAGAGGACCTGGACATTTTGTTAGGATACATGGCATCATGGACTGACTGCCTCTGCCAGAAAGCTTCAAATGGTCTGTGGTTGGATCTTCCAGCAGGACAATGATCCAAAACATACACCAAAATAAACAAAAAAATGGTTTACTGACCACAAAATCAAGGTCCTGCCATGGCCATCCCAGTCATCTGACTTGAAACCCATAGAAAACCTGTGGGATGAACTAAAGAGGAGAGTCCACCAGTGTGGCCCTCGAAATTTGAAGGTCTTGGTGAGATTCTGTATGGAGGAATGGTCTCAGATCCCTTGCCATGTATTCTCCAACCTCATCAGGCATATTAAGGGAGGTAGCACAAAGTATTGACTAAAAGGGTGCCAATAATTGTGACACACATATATTTAACAAAGATATATTTTTTGGATAATCTTGTGTTTTGTTTGCAATTGTGTGAGATCCATGAGAGCATTTTTTTGGACAAAAAAAATCAAAAGGTTAAACAATAAAGACAATTTTTCACAGCCTTCTTTGCTCATATTTACCAAGTGTGCCAATATTAGTGGAGGGCACTGTACATGCCTTATTGATTACCATATATAACTGTTCACAGATCTATGTGTATTGAATGCTGAAGACACAACCTAAATATTTGATTATATAGATCAAATAACTGATTTACTAAGATCCCAAATAAATCATACTAAAGTGCATGTGCAATCTGGCAAACTGTTGCATGAAAATGTGCATTAATTATGTGCAAAGCAGAGGAAGTTATGTAATCAATATATATTTACTCAATATATATGTAATCAATATTGAGTTAGGGTTTGTGTGTGTGCTAACTGTCCTTGATAGCTGTGGTGACCCCCTGACCTCCTTGTGATGGTATGATTACACACTATAACGATGGAGACAAATAAGTATAGCAAAGAGCAACAGCAAAGGCTAGAAAACAAGGCAAAAAAAAATGCAGCATGGGCCAACATTTGTGAGAAAGGTAACTTTGAGTAATATAAAAAGTACAGCTTTGGATGTAAAAGATCTGGGATATAAAAAGAAAAAAAGAATAATAAGCATATAGTAAAAAAACAAATTTTACTAGGCTTATAAACAAAATTGAAATAAATGATGACCTTAGTGAGTATTAAGCTTTTTTTTTTTTTTTAATGCTGAGAGTTTACACAAAATATTTCTGTATGAAAACCAGTTACTTAAACCTTATGACTCAATTCAGTATGCATCACACATGTAACTGGGCATCATATTCAGTATAATACTGCTTTACATATTTAATACTGTGAACTAAACCATCTTTGGAGTAGTGACCCATCCATCCATTTTCTCTAACACTTATCTTACACAGGGTTACGGGGAGCCTGGAGCCTATCCCAAGGAACTTGAGGCACAAGGCAGGGGACACCCTGGGCGGGGTGACAACCCATCGCAGGGCACAATCACACACACATTCACATACTATGGACATTTGGAAATGCATGTCTTTGTACTGGGAGAGGAAACCGGAGTACCCAGAGGAAACCCTCAAAGCACGTGGACAACATGCAAGATCTGCTCACACAGGGCAGAGGCCAAAACCCCGGAGGTGCGAGGTAAACATGCTAATCACTAACTTCCCTGTGAGGGAAGCATCTTGGACGTTTTAGTAAATTAGGGACCAAGTGTAGACCTAGTTCATTTTAAATGAGAATGTATAATATTTTACATGTGGCTTCCTGTATTTCTGGAATATGGTGAAATGTGGGGGGAAAAAAATGTAACTGAAGATCCCAATATCATTTGTCATAACTTGACAAGAGATACTGTCTTCATGCAAAATCTAATTTCGTACAATCAGGAAGAAAAACCGGAAGTGCACTTCAGCATTCTTTAAAAAAATGCAATAAAAACAATTTTCTTACAAACCAGACAAACACACGGACACGTGTAACGTGATTATACTACTGTAAATGATTACCTTGTCCTAGCTAGTAATAATGATGATACACCATAATGACTTTGTATTTTACTTGTTTGTTTTCTGTAAAATGGGATTATAGGTTAAAGACACACACACACACACACACACACACACACACACACACACACACACACACACACACACACACACAAGTTATCACACAGTTATCTCCCAAAACACTGGTTTTGTTCTATATACATTGGGTCAATCCCGCTGGCTGTTTAGGAAGTGGTAAAGATTACACATGATTTGAACAAACAATGGTTTGAGGGTAAATATTTTACTTCTAGTAATAAGTTCTTGTTATATAACCTTTTTCATGACCTAATAATAATTTCACGTACAGTACGTTTAGTGTCAATGAATGAGAAGGTGCAGCTCTCGTAAGGACAAGTTAGCAACTAAAGATGTTCCGCAGACATTTTAACAACCGGGAAGCATTAAGTGGTGTTATGAAGTAAGCAAAAGTGTGTCGTGAGATTGAAGATTAATAATGACCCTGTGAGTGGAGTATTACAGTACAAGTCAAAATCAGACATACATTAGTATCTTTGTACAGCTTAAATGAAAAATTCACCTATTAATCTTTATAATTAACATGTGATCTTCAACGGAGTCCAATAATTATTTAGTTTTACTTCACGTTGGTCTTATTTCAATATGGTTAACGGTTTCCAACATTACCCACAATGCTCTTCGACTACCTGCTGATAGTGGTGCAGTGGTATTTCATCTCTACTGAAAGAGAGCGATGCAGCAGTGCTTTAATCCTTTAGTCTGTCCAGCTCTCTTACATCCTCATCTGTACACAAACTGATCTGCTTCCAAAGCTTCAACTTTCATGTTAGTACAGGATTGTTTTGTTACTTTAAAACAAACATTTACCGAAAATAATTACATTACATTTTTTTTTTTTTACATTTCAAAGAGGCATGTAAACCTGCATGTTCACTCTAAAGCCTTATTCCCCTAAACGTTTTCATGCTAAAGTCAGAGCTGTGATACTTATTTAGTCACAAAACAATTAGTTAATTTTAATTCAGTTTCCATTTGAGCTCCCACATAATCTAATCCTCGCTTGCTTTCTGAGTGTTTTTACATCCTCCCTTTCATGAGATCGTCCAGCGGCTTGTTTGTTTTTTCAGCCATTTATGTGGAGAGCAAGTGGGCGAATCATTATTACTTAGAGTGGACAAAGTGACTCAGAAATTCAACAAACAAGCAAACTGTGCCACTTTATGTCCTTTATAACACAGTTAAAGGTAATTTTTGGAGACATTTATTTAAAGAAAATAAATAAATCAGCTCTATTGTAAGACAAACTGCATGTTATCTGAAATGAATGAATGAATGAATGAATGAATGAATATGGTTTACTGACACGTACACTGTTGAACTGAGAGATCAGCACTGGTGATTAGGTAAGCGCAAACTAATGAAAGGCAGAATACAAAAACAATGTGGGCTTTTGACAATTAAATCTCAGAATTCAATCCTGAAAGATAGCGAAAAATGAATCCTATTCATCTTAGTATAGGGGTCTGTTTACAAGCAAAATTAAGCTGTTAGCTTCCAGTAAAATGCTGGATTCTACAAATAACCTATAAACTGATTTTAGGGGGGAAAAAGGCATGGGGTGAAATTGGCTCAGAGGGATTTTTCAGCATTAAGCTATTCTCTGTCTGCGGATTTCCCTTCCCTTAATCTGCAGGGCACGAAAGGTGCCGAAAAAAGTCAGACAGGGATTTACAGGGTTTTTCTACTTTTTTATTTCTATAAATCCTCCTCTTTGGCTATTAGGCCTAATAAATAAGCCTATTTTATTTTATTTTATTTTTTTTTAAATCTGGTAATTAATGCAGAATGGATTTCTGTAAAGATGCTTCACTACTGTCAAAAGCATTATATAAATAATGCTGAATTGAACTGAATTCAAAGTTGACACTTCACCCAGTCATACAGCCTTGACTCAGTATTATATACTATACTACACCACACTATACTATACTATACTATGCTATGTGTATGCTCTGGTGTTCTTCAAAGTAAAGGCTTTATTTACCCATGTTAATCTTTATCCAGCAATAGTGACTATAGAGTATTAATACTACATGCAGCACTTGAATACACTATATCTGTCTGTACTATATAATAACACATTACATTATATTATGCTATGATTCCGTGTTTCAGTAAATCTGACAAAAACAAATCTGTGATTTTTACACAAAAAAGCTAATTATTAGAATGACTTAACTGCTTAAAGTTCTGTACTAAATTATTTTCATGTAAATATGTGGCCAAAACTGTACTGCATATTTTACTTACCTTACTGGGTTAAATTTAATATTATTTTTGCAAGTGCTCACAAAACTAGGAAAAAAGAAGCAATGCTGACTTGAACCAATTGTACACTAAAGTGGGGGCGTGTTTTTTTTTATTTTATTTTATTTTTACTCGATTTGCATACAAGTTTGAACTTCAAACTGATTTAGTTTTGAGTGTTATGGACGGGTTTTTTGATGGGGTGTTTTCATATTTTAGTTTTCAAGTTTTAGCTGCATATTTACATGAATTAATTTATTACAGAATCACAGATTTGTTTTGGTCAAATTTACAAAACCACTGAATAATTTTTTCAGTGTATTATTGGCTGCTTTTGACTATATTGGTACACTTACACTTACTCACATCATCTTGAGACCTGTCTAAACAAAAGTTATCAAAGGAACTCTGATATTCAAAGCCGTTCTCCCGTAACAGACTACAAATCATTCTTGAATTCCTTTGCCTATAGTTGCTTATGGCGCTTGCTTTCCTGTGATTGCTTATGCAACAATTGTAGCATGTCTGTAAATATGCGGCTCACAGAGTCTGGGTGCATGGCCCCCAAAAATGCTGCTTGCAGCTTTAATTCTTCTTCTTCTTATTATTATTATTATTATTATTCATATTATTATTATTAGTAGTAGTAGTAGTAGTAGTAGAAGTAGTAGTAGTATCGTTATTATCATGTACTGTTCTTTACTATACTCTGGGTTCATGACTGCATGCACATAGTGTTAACTTTTCCCAGAATTCAGTCCTCAAGAAGGCTGGCAATTGATCTACATATTGACAGACGTCCACATTCACACTACACTACAGTTTCCGAATAACTGCAGATTAACTTGTCCAGTGTAATGATCAGTCACATGGAAAACTACTTATACTTAAAATTTTCTTTAAACAGGTCAAATTTTTTCTCGTATCCCTCTCCTATGAAGAATAGGAATTCTCTAAAAGCTTCGGTTTGACACAATCCACTCAGCCCCATATTAGGCACTTTATAACTGGTGATTTGTCACTGCTCCATTGTTTAAATAGAAAATTACACTGCAATTATAGGTTATGTAGGCAGCTTCAGCTGCCATTTTGCCATTGTGTGTGCTGTTGTCTCTGGACTCTAGTTATCATGCATTCCATAACTCTTAAGAAAGAGCAATGTGCGCTCTTTTAATTTCGACACCCAACTACTTGAACTGATATTCTGCCTTATGAACAATTCATAAACTTTGGAAGGTATATGTTGTAGAACAAATGTTTTAGAGATTGTTAGAGCATATAGAGATGTTGAAAACAAACGTTCTTTATTAGGCTTGTACATCATTTTATTATACCATATATGGATGAAAACTACATAATATTGTTTTTAAAGGAGCATTAGTCATCAATAATGGGAAGCAGAATGAATATACAGCATACACAAAAGAATACTGATCAAAGATGTGCAGTGTGGTGTGTATTAAAACTGTGAATTTAAGTGTGAATTTAAATCAAAGTCAGAGCCAGGAAAAGGGATCATGGGGGTCAAAGCAGAGAGGGGCTCCTTCTTGTTAAATGGAAATCTCAGTGTCACCTGCTGCCAAACCTTATTTACACTTTAGATTTGGAAGACCACTCACAGAAATCACTCTCTGTATTACGTCTTGGGCTCTTCCTCAATACGTTTGCGGTATCTCTGAGACATATTTATATTTTTTTATTTTTTTTTACTGCTTGGATTTGAAACCCAGTATTTAGAACTCAAATATATTCAAATAAGTTTTGTTTGGCTGTTATGGCCTCACAGTTTTATGCTTGTTCTGGCTAACACAGAGTGCTGCTGTAAATGTCTCTGCTGTATAACCACTATGGAAATTGAATGTATTGTCGTGTTTCTTGTACATCATTATTAATTTCAGTTTGTGTGCTATGTTGCATAAAGGTTTTCAAAAGCTACTACATGTTTACTTGGATAATATGCTAATAGAAAACATAAGTAGTACCATTAAGGCCGTTATGTAGCTGTTATACAGCTATATGGGCACTTAAATTTGCGAACTGAGGGGGAAATAATTGCTTAAATTTGTTCTATACAAACATAAAAATGTCATTACGACTCTGGAGGAATTGATATTTGTACTGTCTGTTGTCTCGGTGGTCATCTTGCACATTTTATGCATTTGCTTTCAGATGGCTTAAACCTATTTCCTGTGTCTAGAGGATATTTAGAGCCACGGCTTCTCAAAATGGGGTCTGTGAATGATGAGCAAGAGTGTATGATTTTTTAAATTTAGTTACAGCGATGGAAGTCACGACCTACCATTATAAAAAAAAACAAAAAAAACATTATATTTATTACTCTTATAGGTTATTATAGTTATAAGCCTTATAGTCACTTAGGTTGAGTGGGTTTAATGCAAACCTCAATAACTCAAAAATAAAGTCAGTCTATAAATAGTCAGATTAAACCAAGACGTCAAGCAAATCCTACAGAAACAGCTGGTCTTTATTTGGGGTTAATCAGAATAATTTCATTGATGACAGCTGGATGATAATTACTTTTGAACATGAGCTTGAATGTGATTGGTTCTTTCTGAACACAGTTACATCCCCAGTTATAAAAGGGTGTGCACACTTATGCAACCAGGTTATTGTAACTTTGATTTTTCCTATATTACCTAAAATGTTTCTGATCTCAGTTCTGTTTCTCACTTAATTTTTATACGCTGTAATTTCACATCGAGGGTGGGAAAGTTTCTGACATGATTTACCTTGGTTTAATTTTTGTTCATCCCAAAAACTTGCCATTTTAACAGGGGTGTGAAGACTTTTTATATCCACTGTACGTTTAGTCAAAGGTTGTTTAGACACAGTGTTTCTAGTGGTTTACTTTTATGCTCTTCTCTCACAGATCAAGGCTGTCGTAGTGGCCGGGGTCTAAAAAATTAAAACCTTCAGAGCCGTAATTTAATCTCTGAATGTGGGGAATGAGAGAAAGCTTCCTGAAGTGTAATAACCTTGAGCAAAAGATTTGTTAAAGCAAGGCCCTGAATGAAAAGGTTTTATAACGATTTCTGAAAAGTCCTTATTTTTTAATTATTTTTAACTGTCAAGGTAAAACATCCCAAGATGACATTTATATGCACATTTATATGCATTTTTACGATAGTAAAAATTTGCAGTGTGTACAAAACGTTTCCAGGGAAACAAGATGTTTCAGAAAAAGTCCTTCATTAGCAGTTAAAGAAAAAGTTCTTCTGAAGCTGTAGGAGGTGAAACCAGTTCATATTAATAATCTGTATAATCAATAATTACAGTCAAATTGTATTCATTGCTTCCATTTTGGAAAAACTTTCCTTGCACATATCAGAGTTGCTGAAGAACACTGATATACAGTATAAAATTATCAAATTAAAACGTGACCCTCTAAGCACCTTCTAAGCTTAGGTTTTTTTGAATCATCACTTGAACTGAATGGTTTTAATCAAACAACAATAACTCAAAAACTTTTTCTCCCTAATTTGGTCTCAGCCGGTTTCCACCCCCGAGCTCTCGCCCATCATATGACGGCTACTGATAGGGGAGGGTGAAGTCTAGCGTGTGCTTCCTCCAAGAAACATGTGACAAAACTGCTGCTCACGCTGCGTCACAGGGGCAGCCTAACACACGGAGGAAATCTGCCATTTTCCACATGCATGAGCTCACGGACACCCATGATTGGCTACTGTGATTGACAGCGGAGAGAGAGAGTGTTCTATCTCTCCCTCCAATTTTGACCGCAGCCAGTTTTGTTCTCTTGGAGTCCCGACCATGGTTGGCTGGGGCCTCACTGGGATTCGAACATGCAATCTTGAAACAACAGGGCAGACACTTTTTTTGTTGCACCACTTGGACGCACCAACCACTTATTATTATTATTTCACAATATGAACGGTCACAAACGTCATAAGTTTGAATCTCGGCAATGCCACAGTCACCCAAGGGAGTCAGAGGAGTTCTGGGTGTTCTGTCTGAGTGGGATGGAAAATGTTACTCCCTGTCAATCACAGTAACCAATCCTGGGCATCTATGAGCGCATGTATGCGGAAGAGGGCAGATAGCACTTTCCCCTGTGTTATGTTGCCCTGTAATAACTCCTGTAAAGCTGCTTTGTGACAATATCCATTGTTAAAAGCACTATATATGTAAATAAAATTGAATCGAAAATTGTTTTCATAAACTACTGACAGCTAAGAGCAGTCCTCAAACCAAATAATCAAGGATTTGCACTGCTGCTGCTGTTTATGTGCTGTTTCTTGAGAAGACGTTGCAATAACCCAAACATGATATTGAATCGTACTGTGTGTGTGTGTGTGTGTGTGTGTGTTAGAGAGAGAGACTGTGCCTTGGTGTCTGAAAAGCCAGCAGAATATATGGACAAAGTATTTCTCTTTCATGTAGTGTATAACTGAACATTTACTCTTCACTTCCCCCTTCCTCTAATAACACAAGTAAACGTTATGAGTCAATCCGGTGTAACAAGGAGTGATGGAGAACACACAGTCCCTCCCTCATGGAAATAGACTCCACATAAGCGAGATGAAACCCACGCCATTCCCGCCTCAGTGTGACTGAAGCAAGTCATTCGTACAGTCTCAGTGCTGCGAGTGATTGATGGTGTTCTCTGTGCAGGATGGCAAAATGTTCCTGACTGCATTAACAGTGAAGGACTTTATTCAATCACACATGTCCATTTGGAAAAGGGACAATGACGTTATATCAGATCAGTCCCAATGAATCATCAGATTTGCATTAAAGAGGTGCATTATTATTCCCACTCAGGACTGTCTTTGCAGATATTATGCTTAGTGATGTGCGCTGGAACAAACAGGGATGAGCAGCACTTTCAGACTGCAAAATTATTTTCTTGCAGAGTGCAAAACCTTGCTGGCAAAACCAATTAAAACAGCCTTCTTAGATTGAGAGCGGGGTATGGCGTTACGTTTAGCGAGAGAGCTGTGCAGCTCATCCAGCCGGTGAATGTCATGTAAAAATTATTATTATATTTTTTTTAGAAAATATGAACTAATTCTCATGTGTGTTCACAGTTTGTAACCAAACAAATCCTCTGAATGAAGATTCTGTCATTTCTTGATGTTTTAGTGAGTCAATGACAGATGCTGTTTGTCAATCATTAAAAGAGAAAATCACAGAGCAGCTTCCCTTGATGATTTGCAATGTTAGTTGTCATTTATTTTAAACACTAGCTGAGATTTTTATTCTATTTAAATGTAACTGAAAGGTTGTCTATAATAATAATAATAATAATAATAATAATAATAATAATAATAATAATATCCAAATTGGTAGGTGTGTACTTCAAAATGATATAAATATGACTAGTGGAAGTAGAATACCCATCTCTCATGATTCACAAGAAGCCATAACACGATGCCCAATTTCCTCAAAGCAGTTAAGCTCCTTGGACAAAAAATTAGTCACATGTGTCATTTCTTTCTTAATACTTGGTTCCGCCTCTTCTAACAGCGCCAGTCCTGTGTCTGCATCATCATCTTGAGAGAGTTCCTGTCAATTTTAGCCCACTCCTTCACTGCCTGGGTGCAATCCAGCTGGAGTTTGTGACCTGCTTCAGTGTTAGAAAACTTCACAATTACACACATTTACACAATTGTGTAAAATAGTTGTTACTGTAGAAATAATAATGTATTAGAATGAATGCATTAATATAAACCTGTGAATTGTCTTGCAGTCAGAATTGTGGTCAGAGCTATTGTTTATAAATCAACACCAATCAGAATTGAAAACCCACCTGTCTCCTTTACCAACAGTTTAACAATCCCGGTGCTAACTAGTATATCCTTATCGCTAATCTTACATTTATATATTAGGTTACTTGTATCTAGGATTCCTAGTCTGATACAATTCACAGTGTCAGCTTCTCCTGCTAAATCATGGTTTCTCCCCAAAATTTCATGTCAGTTTCATTGTATGGAGTTTTCCCTTGACACTGTTATCTTTGGTCCGATTACTAAGTACCTGAGACACTGATATCTACACCAATCAGCCATAACATTAAAACCACTGCCAGGTGACATGAATAACATTGATTATCTCGGTACAATTGCACCTGTCAAGGGGTGGGATATATTAAGCAGCAAGTGAACAGTCAGTTCTTGAAGTTGATGTGTTGGAAGCAGGAAAAATGTGCAAGAGTAAGAATCTGAGTGACTTTGACAAGGGCCAAATTGTGACGGCTAGACGACTGGGTCAGATGATCTCCAAAATGGCAGGTCTTGTGGGGTGTTCCTGGTATGCAGTGGTTAGTACCTACCAAAAGTGGTCCAAGGAAGGACAACCGGTGAACTGGTGACAGGGTCATGGGTGCCCAAGGCTCACTGATGCACGTGGGGAGTGAAGGCTAGCCCGTCTGGTCTGATCCCACAGAAGAGCTACCGTAGCACAAATTGCTGTAAAAGTTAATGCTGGCTATGACAAAAGGGTGTCAGAACACACAGTGCATTGCAGCTTGCTGCTTCGTAGCTGCAGACCGGTCAGAGTGCTCATGTTGACCCCTGTCACCAAAAGCACCTACAATGGGCATGTGAGCATCAGAGCAATGGACAAAGGTGGTCTGGTCTGATGAATCATGTTTTCTTTTACATCATGTGGATGGCTGGGTGCATGTGTGTCGCTTACCTGGGGAAGAGATGGCATCAGGATGCACTATGGGAAGAAGGCAAGCTGGTGGAGGCAGTGTGATGCTCTGGGCAATGTTCTGCTGGGAAACCTTGGGTCCTGGCATTCATGACACATAGCACCTACCTAAATATTGTTGAATACCAAGTCTAACCCTTCATGGCAACGGTATTCCCTAATGGCAGTGGCCTGTTTCAACAGGATAATGCTCCCTGCTACACTGCAAAAATTGTTCAGGAATGGTTTGAGGAACATGACAAAGAGTTCAAGGTGTTGACTTGGCCTCCAAATTCTGCAGATCTCAATCCCATCGAGCATCTATGGGATGTGCTGGACAAACAGGTCCAATCCATGGAGGCGCCACCTCGCAGTTTAAAGGACTTAAAGGATCTGCTGCTAACGTCTTAGTGCCAGATACCACAGCACACCTTCAGAGGTCTTGTGGAGTCCATGCCTCGACGGGTCAGAGCTGTTTTGGCGGCACAATGGCTGATTGGTGTATATACTATCTGCTTTAAGGCATCTGTATTGTAAGGAAATTCTTTTTTTAAAATTTTTAATTTATTAAAGAACAACATGTCACACCTTTATGCCAGTAAAACATTATCAATCATACATACATCTTAGCAAATTATCTGTATCTGACAGCACAAGACTGGCTTTGCCAGGTTTCTCATTAAATTTGGCAGCATTGGCCTCCACTGACAACACTGCTAAAATGGACAATGTTAATTAAAGGCACTGGACGTGGAGTTTAGGGGAATCAGAGGCTACTACAGGACATGCTGAATCAAAAGCGACTGAATAATCCGGCTAAATAAACGCGGACAAAAAGCAAGTCATATAAGTGCTGTTGTTGAATCTTCTAGGCTTAGATATAAAATCAGAGAAATTATTTTGTGGTAGCACAAAGGCTCTCAATAGAAGAAAACCATACAAGTCATACACTGAATAATAAGGGGGAAAAAATAGAAAGAAGAGAGTGCACTATCAAAGCATAACACTGTGAGTGATTGTTTTGATACTAGAATGAAATGCACGTATATAAAAGTAAATGCATCAGACAGATCAATGAGTAAAGCTAAGTCACACTCAAAAGCCTTTCACTAAAAATTGATGCTTGTTATCCGGGCATCATCGACTTTTCCTAAGACTCAAAAAGTGTATGCGTACATGAAAGGATAAATTGATGTAACCTTAGAGCGAAAATCACTGAGCACACATTCCTCACTCACTCCCCCTCCCAACAGGTACGCACCGTTCGTTTTTTCTTGGCTCGTATCTGTACGTTTCTTTCTAGCTTGTTATCTGTATTTCCTCCCTAGCTTTTTGTATCTGTTTTCTCTCTAGCTTGCATCTGTATAAATCCTCTGCTATACTTTTATTAAACTGAAGAATTTGCATACAAACCCTGTGTGTGTGTGTTCTTCCCAGAGATTTCTGTGTTCAGGTAGCCATGGACTAACATTTACATTAGCCTCAATATTATGCTAACATGTAAATGTTGACAGCTAAAATATAGCTAACTTTAGTTAACCTGAGCAGCACAATGTAATGTTAGCAAGTTCGATGAAACAACATAGCCTACAGCAGTGTTTTTCAACCTTTTCAACAAAAAAAAAAAAAGAAAAAAAAAAAATCAGATGGGAGCGGTTTGACCACACCAAGGAGGTTAAATGTACTGCCTAATGAACAGGCTGGACCTGGTTTCAGACAAAAAAAACAACACCAAATTGGAAACTAGGAGATTAGAGATGATGAAAATGTCTTTGCATTTCCTCTCTTGCAAGAGACTGTACCATTTACCGGTCATTAAACAGATCAAATTTTCTGTCCACAATTGTTTTTTAACATCCTTTGGCACAGACTATGGTTCTGGATGTGGGTGTGAGCCATGAACATTTATTCTAGATTTTGAATGAATGTGGAAAAACTTTATCTGAGGGCTCAACTGGGATTCAGGAGGGAGTCGATATTGAATATTGAGCTACCTTCAGTGCACAACAGTGATGGTTTGGTGCTACTGCACAGGAAGTTCAAACCTCTGGTCACGACGGTCGTAAATTGAAACGGTTGAGTGCTTGAGCAAGACTCCTGCCCTCAACTGCTCAGCTGTGAGCTTGTATTGGAGTCTCACTCATTTGTTATGTAATGTCACTTCAGATAAAAGCATTTGTCAAAGACAGCACAAAAAAAAAAAAAAAAAAAAAAAAAAAAAGAATCGACATATTTTTTGGATGAATAAATCTCTAAACCTATTCAAATTAAAAAGCTGAGATTCATTAATGCCAAAATACCAGCTTTCCATAAGAGTGCATTTCTGGCATATTCTGTCACCATCTATGAAATGAAATGTATTTCCAATTGTCCTACAACCTGATAAACATGGACTTGAGTGAGTTTTCAAATAATTTGCGCCTTTGTGCTCGTAATTGCTGGGCACATTTGGGTTAATTTCTACTTGTTAAAATGTTCATTTCTGATCTTTCTATTGAGTTATTTTTATTATTGCTGGATTATTCATATTGCGTAGCCAGAAGACATTTATAATTACCGCTGATAAATCATTCACAACGTTTCAAAAGGTTTTTTTTTTCTCTCCATAATACTAATTACTTTTGTTCACAATATAAAAGTTAGGAGTTTTTAGGACACATTACATTTCTATCATAAGTAGGGTCAGTTACAGTTCGAATTTTATATTTGGCAGAATAAAAAATATATACTTATAGATCGTTCTGCTTTGTTTTATTATATATCATAGTAAGAATATTGTTTATTTATTTATAATAAACTGAAATATTAATTAAAACATGTTGGTAAACAGACTAGGTTTTATATTCATTTGGTCCATGTTTCTAGGCAAAGGGAGAAAATGATCAATCCAAGCATACAGAGGTATCAATGATTAAGGTTAAGAGCTTGCTCAAGGACACAGAAGTATCTCTAGCAGTGCTGGGATTTGACCTCACAACGTTCTGGTCATAATCATAGACCTGTAACAGTAAAACTGTATTTCAAAACTGATGATCTCCTGAGATTTTCATGGATAATAGGAACTAGAGGTCACACAGTATGGTGCAAAAAAAAAAAAAAGAAAAAGAAAACAAAAATGAGCAGAAGTTCTGCAGGTAGATATGCTTTGTTGATGAGAAGTGTCAGGAGAGAATGAACTACAGTAACAGGAAGGCTATGGTAACTTAAATAACCAATCTTTACAACTGTGGTGAGCAGAAAAGCATCTCCGAATGCACAGCCGAGAACAGAAATCTGAGGCTACAGAGGGCTCAAAGTCACCAAAACTGCACAGAGATAGACAGACAGACAGACAGATAGTGTTGATATCCATGTTAAATGGAGATGTAAAGATGTAAAGAAAGTTGAGTTTGCTTCTGAAACAAAGCTAAATATTAATTTCAACTGTTGTCTAACCAATTTTTGAGATAATGTTTGTTTCCTGTTAGAAACCCAGGTCTTCTACTTTAACACATTGATCAGTCTACCTGAATATTTTATCTCTTCTTTCTGCCAAACCTGTACTTTCTCCTCACTAGCACATTTCCCTTCATTACTTTTGACCACTAATGCATCCTTATTTCAGAAGATGTATGGCCACTTTCTGTCTTCTCAATATTTTTCTCTTCAGGATAATGTGAAATGTAGTTAGTGTACTAAAGCACAGTGCCGTATTACATTCTTGTCATGTACCAGGAGACATAATTTATTTGAACTAGAGCTAGATAGACTTGCATTTACCTGTTTATTTATTTATTTATTTTTAAAGTAGCCAGAACTGTAAATCTGCTAATAAAAAGAGTTAAAATAATCCAATTTTTCTGGGACTGAGATTTTTGTGATTTAAAATAATGTTTTAATGGTGCACTGAGTGTATCTCAGTATGTTTCTTCTTCATCCTGCTTAACTTGCTCTTTTGAATAAGGAACACTTTTACTTCCATCATGTTTGGCCACAAATGCTGCCTTATTTCAACAGATTTCTAACCTTTCTCTGGTTTTCTGCCTTCATCATAACCCTTTATCCTCAGTAATTGCATGAGTAGTCATGGTCTTGGAAATTATTCATTTAGGACAGGATACTTTCCATGGTCTCAGGCCCCATCGGTCCGGTGCTAATTAAAATTACAATTATGCGACGTCTGAAATTCAGTGGCACCTTAACTTCTTTGTCAAAGTGTAAAACTCGACTTGACATAAAAAAAAAAAAAACAATATCAAAGTAATAGTAATTAAAAGATGGAATATCCATTACTTATAAGCAAGAGTGTGTCTCGATGTCCTGAAAATGCTATGAACTGCACTTTTATGTCTTTAGGTACTAGCAAATACCTGATAAGTTGAATCAGTTGTATTTAGGAAAAACACAAAAACAGACATTATTCACTATGTCTGGTTAGTATAGTTAGAACCTCAAGCATTCCAAGATGTTTTCCACCCATCCATTTTCTGTACCGCTTATCCTACACAGGGTCAGGGTCATGCTTAAGGTATATTTTAAGGGTATTTGAAGCATACAAATCAGTATCAAGAAGTACCAGACTCATTAGTGGTAGGGACATCCCTGTCAATGCCTTTGGCATTAGGTCCATTTTACACTTGACATGTACAACCACAGTAGACATCTTGTCTTCACAAGATCACAAGATTAAAACATTACGCTAGACACTGGAGACACATCATCTTCTTGCGCAACCTGATTTCATGAGAAACGTGATCAAATTCAGAGCAACCAGGGCAATGTGGTTGGATTTTTTTCTATTTATTTTCCATAAAGCAATGTGAAACAGTATTATCCCAATAACACTGGGTGCAAAGCAGGAGAATTCACTCCGGATGGGACACTAGTCCATCGCAGAGATCACCATTTACATATCCATCAAAATATACTGGAGGTCAGCTCCACTTGCCATTCTCATAGACCAGAAGTAGCGAATCTTCACTCCCCTGTGCTCCCCTTGCCTTTATCAATTTTATCTCTGATTTTATACCGTTTGACTGCTGCTGTAGGGCTAGCTGGGTACACCTCACTCATATCCTTCACTGGATCAGTATGTTATGAGTAATACCTGTGGTTTCCTGGACATCCCTACTGAGACAGTATGGACATCTGAAATAAGTGTTTGGAGTTAGAGTTAATTTTAGTGTTCAGTGTTTGGGGCGAGAAGCACAAGAATCATTGGGCTGAAAAAAAAAACAAAACTATATAAGCCTTGTTAAAACCTGTACAAGTGAACTAATCAAATGCAGCTGTCAGAATAACAAAGTGCAATGCACACACATGTAGGTGCTTGCCTATTCTTCACAGAAATAACATTTGCATACATATAGCACTAAGGCATGATTAAATACAGGGACATAAAGGCACTCATGCTGTGTGAAGTACTCATCTCTGAGCATCTTCTCCTAGGGTTAGGGAAAGACATCCTTTCTGATGGAAATCAGGGGCGCTTGTCCACCTCTGAGTGACCTCTCCTCTGCTCTGCTGCACTCAAATAACATTTATTTACAGCTGAATGAATTACAAAAACAAACAAACAAAAAAAAAAAAGCTGAACGAATCAAAAGCTCCAGAGTTTAACCCTGAGCTGCTGAGCACACACACACACATACACGCGCACACACACACACACACACACACACACACACACACACACACACACACACACACACACACACACACACACACACACACACACACTCTCTAGCATATTGACCCACTCGTTATGCACAGTAGGGCAACTCCAGGTTACTTATGCTATACACAGATCAGCCATAACATTAAAACCACCTGCCTTAAATTGTGTAGGTCCTTGTGCTGCCAAAACAGCTCTGACCCGTCGAGGCATGGACTCCACAAGACCTCTGAAGGTGTGCTGTGGTATCTGGCACTAAGACGTTAGCAGCAGATCCTGTCCTGTAAATTGCGAGGTGGCGCCTCCTTGGATCGGACTTGTTTGTCCAGCACGTCCCACAGATGCTCGATCGGATTGAGAGCTGGGGAATTTGGAGGCCAAGTCAACACCTTGAACTTAGTAATGTTCCTCAAACCATACTTGAACAATTTTTGCAGTGTGCCAGGGCACATTATCCTGCTGAAACAGGCCACTGCCATTAGGGAATACCGTTGCCATGAAGGGGTGTACTTGGTCTGCAAGAATGTTTAGGTAGGTGGTACGTGTCAAAGTAACATCCACATGAATTCCAGGACCCAAGGTTTCCCTGCAGAACATTGCCCAGAGCATCACACTTCCTCCACTGGCGTGCCTTCTTCCCATAGTACATCCTGGTGCCATCTCTTCCCCAGGTAAGAGACGCACACGCACCCAGTCGTCAACATGATGTAAATGAAAATGGGATTCATCAGACCAGGCCAACTTCTTCCATTGCTCCATGGTCCAGTTCTGATGCTCACATGCCCATTGTAGGCACTTTCAATGGTGGACAGGGGTCAACTCTGACCAGTCTGCAGCTACGCAGCACCATACGCAGCAAACTGTGGTGCACTGTGTGTTCTTTTTCAGCAATTTGTGCTATACTAGCTCTTCTGTGGGATCAGACCAGACAGACTAGCCTTCACTTACCATGCGCATCAGTGAGCCTTGGGCGCCCATGACCCTGTCGCCAGTTCACCAGTTGTCCTTCCTTTGATCACTTTTGGTAGGTACTAACCACTGCATACCAGGAACACCCCACAAGACCTGCTGTTTTGGAGATGCTCTGACCTTCTCGTCTAGCCATCACAATTTGGCCCTTGTCAAAGTTGCTCAGATCCTTACACTTGCCCATTTTCCCTGCTTCCAACATGTCAACTTTGAGAACTGACTGTTCACTTGCTGTCTAATATGTCCTACCCCTTGACAGGTGCCATTGTAACAAGATAATCAATGTTATTTACATCACCTCTCAGTGGTTTTAATGTTATGGCTGATCAGTTTATATGGATCATTTTCTGAAAGGTAAACTCTATATTGTACAAATTTAGCACTCTTAAGAGCTTTTCCTCTTGAGTAACCCTTAAAGTTTGCAGGCAGCTAGGGACAAATTAATTATCCAATTAACCTTTAAGGAACCCCCAGAAAACCACTTTTTCTAAGAATGTAGGGTACTGTCTAGTTGAAGGGTTTCTCCAGATGGCAAAGTAGATTTCTAAAGTGGATCTGCTTACAAAACAAAGAGGTTCCTCAAAGGTTGTTTGGGCAGTTAATGGATCTACATGGAACGTTTTCTAGAATAAAGATCACTCCTATTGTCGGCTTCAAAATAGAACCTTTAAAACTAAAACAAGCATAGGTGCTATACACAAGCCTTTCTATATCTCTATCTAAAAGGGTTCTTCAAACGTTCTTTGGATGGTTAATTGATCTAAATTACTAAAGTGGTTCTACATGGAACCTATTGTAAAAGAAAAATCTTTTGTAGGCTTTTAAATAGAACCTTAAAAAGGTTCCCATAGGGGGACAAACTTAAAAAATAAATTAATTAATAATTTTTTTTTAAAAAAACAAACAAAAAAAAACATACATGCTATGCAGTAGCCTTTCTCTCAGTCTGTCAGTGTATATGGGTTCTTCAGATGTTCTTTGTATGGTTAATAGTTTTAATTTAAGAAAGTGGTTCTAGGTGGAACCTTTTACAAAAAAAAAATAAAAACCCCAAGAAAAACACCTCAGTTGTAGGTTTTAAATAGGACCTTTAGAGGTTTACACAGCTTAGATGCAAGAAAGCTTTGCTTTTCTTTCTTTCCTTCTTGAAAAATATCAATATCTACTATCTATCTAATATATATATATATATATATAAAAAATTCTTCTTTTTTTTTTTTTATCTCGCCACTTTGACGCAAAACCACACTCTGACGTATTCTGGTCTGTTCGGTTTAGCTACAGGATCCCCCCCCCCTCTCTCTCTTCCCCTAAGTACCTTTTTAGTAATTCCTACATAACTCATTAGGGAGTGAGCGCCACTGTCTCTCCTCTCCTCCCTCCCTCTCACACACATTAGAGCATCACCGCACAGTTTATAGGAACTTCACTCGGGTTCAAAAGAAGGCAAAACTCGGTCAGCACCAAGGCTTCAACTCCAGTGAAGGACACCAGGGTCAGAGGAAGAGGTTTTGGGAAGACACGTGCCAAGCACATTTATTTCTTTTGTGCTATAAAAGCCGTGGCGTGTCTCTGATCAGTGAGAAAAGAGAAAGCAGGGGAACAAGACAGGAGCTCCTTCTTCACAGCATCTCTCATTCTCTCCCTCTCTCTCAGTCTTCCACAGCACAGCTTCAGGAGGACACCGACTCTGGGACATTTGTTCTTTTTTTGCACTTCTGCTCCGTGATGAAATTGCTGCTCTCAGTAGTGGTGCTTTTTCTTGCACTAAATGAAGTATTTGCAGAGGAAATGGCTCCAAATGAAGACCAGGATTACTGGACAAACGGCTCCATAATGCAGGTAAGCAGATTTTTCTTAAATAAAGTGTTAATTCTGAAACGTTGTGCAGTATTAAAATTATGGTCTCAATCTGTGTCCAGTTGGATTTAAAAATTTAAACGCTGGATCTTTCTACTTTTGTAGCAAATGTAAAATTACTTATTAATGGAATGAACATTAACCACAACTTCAGCTTAAGTAACGCAATGATCAATAAAAGTCAATAAAATTCCAGCTTGATTAAAGTCAGTGTAAATGGACTTGTGTCGCTGTCCAGGGCTGAAACAGATCGTTGCTTGTTTTAAATGCATTGCACGTCTCCCATTTGACTTTGCACACTGGAAGACAGCCAAGCACTCTCCAAAGAGATATGAGCCTGTTATGAAAACGACAGTGAAAGAAAGAGAGCTGGTCTAATTTGTAAAAATTCAAGAAGGGATCCCCTTACTCTATTTTACTCTCTAGCAGTCGTTTAAATTATCCTGATGTGTCTACTGTAAATCAAAACATTACCCATGGATGAGGGCCACTGGAATGGAATTCTATTGGTTACATTTTCTTCTTCACACTATAAAGCCTTTTGCCGTGCATTTATCCTTACCATCTCACTTTACACTAATCAAATAACCTTTTCTTCACAGGATGACTGGCTTCAAGCCGATCCCTTCAGAGAGATACTCAGAAGGATAACGAGAAAACCTCGGCCACATCAGTTCATCGGTCTAATGGGGAAGCGCTCCTCCGGTAAGATCATTTCATCCTAAAGCTCTCTCGCCCTATCTTGCTCTCTCACATCAAACCTTTATAGAGCAGATAATAAAATAAGTAGATAGACAAATCCAACAGTGATATAAAGCAGAAAATGAGGCTGCTGGAATGACCAGACGTTCTTTTTTGCTTCCCAAAAGCTAACACACAGATTACACGAAAAAGTAAGTAATTGTTTATTTGCAGTTTTTTTTAAAGCTGTTTATTTATTTATTTGTTTTTATTTTTATTTATTTTTTTTGGGGGGGTATGTGGAACTCACTGGGATAATTTACATTTGTTAGATAGGCAGCATGAGTCAAGCCCTGACTAAAGCCCTACATCCTTACAACACACTGGTTTCCTTCTTTTAGAAAAAGGTTTTAGCATCAATTTAGCCAAATTAACTATCCAAAGAACCTTCCTTTTTCTGAATTAATTAGATAGATAGATAGATAGATAGATAGATAGATAGATAGATAGATAGATAGATAGATAGATAGATAGATAGATAGATATTACTGTTATGGGGTAACAGGGGAATTTTGTATGCAGGAGCTTGTTTGAATCACACACACAGAGCACCTACACAAACACATGCGCACACAATGCTATAGGAGTCTCATCAGTGGTGGATCACATTTGTCTTGTATAATTACAGTGCTCACTAGCACTTTAGATGCTCCATGTTCTCTATTTCCGTCTCTTCTTTATCACGTATCTTTTATTGAACTGATTTTAGTTAAACCGAGTTAAACCAACATAGGAACTTTATGAATGAGAGGTTTAATTTCTTTTTTTATTATTAATTGACAAATGCTTTTTATTTCATTTCCAGGGCATAAAATTAACTCCTTTGTAGGTCTGATGGGTAAAAGAAGCCAAGAGGAACCTGGTATGTATAGAATAATATCATATCCAAACGTTAGTAATAATACCTATTACTATATATTGAACGAATTCGATCCATTTGTGCAGATTTATTTGATGCTATAATGATAACCTGATAACCACTTAAAAGAGTGTCATTTACCAACAACAAAGAAGTGCAGTTTTATCATTTAAAACCATCCCAAACATTGTCATCATAACGTCACATGGACTCTTTTATCCAGTCCAGAATGAAAAAAGTTTGTATATTTCACCATTAATAATCTTAATCAACTGTCCATCAGGAATGTTTCTCTCTCAGTTTGAGAGTTACAAATAAGCACAGATTGAATTTTTATTTTTATTTATTTATTTATTTTTAAAAATAGGCCTTCCCTGTTGAAATTCCCTGTTGCAAACTTACAAATCTATTTTGTGGATGTAGTAGAATTCATAATTCAAGCTTTCATAATGTGGTCCTTACAGTTAACCTTTAAATTATTTTTTTTTTTCAAATATCTGGCTAGAGAAGGTGATATATTATGTTGTTCACTTTTAGCACGCTTTAGTAGTTTCTATAAACCATTATTTTCTGATTTTCCTCAATGTTACTCATGTTTATCTCCATCTTTTAGATTCATATGACTGGAGCTTGCTACAGAACTACTATGAAAGGCGTTGACGAAAAGCCCGACCTCCATCATGTCTGCTTCATGCTCAGTGAAGACGCCGCTCATCTTTATTTATTTATTTTCAAAAATAGCTGGTTTCACTTCTAGACTCCAATAAAACTTTGTTTTCCACCGTGTGGTGATGTAGCAGTACCTGTGCCAATTTGTGTACTAAGAATGGAAGGGACATTTTGATACTGTCCAACCTGTAATGTTGTGTTACTGTCCAGGTCTTAAAAAATAAAAAATAAAAATAAAAAAAAGAAAAGAAAAGAAAATACTAGTGGACTATTTGCACTGCCAATCTCTGCATAGTGCCTCACGATGTTCAATCACAATCTGACTGTGCTGTAAATACTGGTCATGTTTGTCATTCTCAGCATTTCATGTCCATCATTGTAGGTGTGGCTTAATATTATATTAAATATTAAAATTATTTTCCTTATTGGTGGAATTGTGGATTGCGAACATTGTGGTTGAAAATGCGGTGCACGTGCGCCTCCTGGTGGCTCCGAGGGAGACATTACAGAGGGTTTAGGGTCTGATAAAATGATACAATTCTGGGTGGTTTATTCCCAAACAAAAAATCTCTGATAAGGTCTGAAACTAATCTGAAAGCAGGGGAGCAAATTAGGTGTGAAACGTGGACTGAATAAAATACACCTAGATTTAAGCTTACCATATTGACATGACGGTTAATAAACTGTAAAACAATAGTCTATTAAAACACACACACACACACACACACACACACACACACACAGGGGAAAAAAACATACATTTCACCATATTATGCCCTGAAATTGCACACATGAACTCAAATAAACACGTGCCATCATGTGAACGCGTGATCACGTGTGTGACGTGAAAAATGAAACCGCTTGACCTGCATGTGAAAGAATTAACATAATGAATCCTACGTAAAATAAAAACACATGAACTACATGGGGGAAGATGTTGTGAACCATGATGAGTTTAGTGTCACATATGTACGCGATTGTTCACGTGAAATTCACGTGAATTTTCTGTAAGGGATACACACACACACACACAAACACACACATACTGTACACAAACACACAATGACAATATTGTTAACAGGAATACTGTATATCCCCCTAAAAAGATTCTGAAAATATGAATGTAAACAATAGTAGTGAACATGCTAGCATATTTTACACAAAAAAAAAAAGTTGGAAGTTAGCTGTGAGGTAAGTGAAGGGCCATGACCTCAGCTCATCCAGGGGGTCGGGGCTTATTACATTCCACTATAATAACTGAAGTCGATTCACAGTAAGTGGTTTTTACTAGAAAACAGAATTTTCCTTGTGGTAGTCATTCGCTGGGTCTAATCAGCAAGGGGCATTATGTTCAATAAGGAAGTACAATGGAGAAAAATAACCTGACTAAATTTGTTCCAGTAGCTACAAGAGGTACGCAGTCCCTCAGAAAATAAATGAGTGAATTAAAACGTGAATTTGCCAATTTTTCAAACATTTTGAGTTAACATCTGTTAACATTTTCAGTTAACGTCGACATGATTTTGGTCTTGAACGTAGCATTTTTAGTTTGTTGGCATGATTGTGTTTGGAGTGTAGCATTTTGCATTTGGTTTGTTGATGAGTTTTGCACTTACAGGCCACCATAGTTTCCTCCACTTCCACATTCTTCTTAGCAGTGCTCCTGCGTTTCCGGTTTCTTTCACTACACCCCAAAATGGCGGTATTCTACAATCCGCGTCTGCAAGAGCTCATTAGTTAGAGGAAATTGAAGGACAGGTTGCTGTCTCTGATTGATGTTCTGATGAATGTGAACAATCCTGATAAGAGTGTTTCCAAAAAAAAAAAAAAAAAAAAAAAAAAAAAAAACAGGAAATGCATCATAACAATGAATGCAAGGAGTCTGTTTTGGTCTTAACAGACCAGAGATCCTTTCCTTTCATGTTTTAGAACAGGATTCCATATAGCGGTTTTTCAATAATATCTTTCTTCTCACTACTCTTATAGAGAGCACAGTCACAGCTTTCTCCAGGATTTGTTTCGATAGCTCATTAGTCAATCTCTGAGGAACAGGTGTATTTATGTTGAGATCACGTGACACTCTAATTGCACACAGGTGAACTCCATACAACTAATTACTTGACTTTTGATGGCAACCAGAACTAATTTAGGGATTTCACAGCAATAATGTGAATACATATGAAATAATAACTTTTCCGTTTTTTTTTTATTTTTTTATTGTTAATGTTTTTCCAAACTATATAGATTTTTCCTCCCACTTCAACATTATGGGCTATTTTGTGCAGATTCAGTACATATAATCTACAAATAAGTTCATTTTAGTTAGAGGTTGTAACACTACAATATTCCCACACTGTCAAAACACATCTTTGTGCTTGTCTTTATACACAAACACACTTGTCAGTCCCACCAGTTAGAGAAAACACAAGGCATTGTAATGTAGATAGGTCAGTAGGCTATGAATTAGAAACTGGAGAAAACTGGGGATTTTTAAACCATACTGTATAACCTTATTGTATAACTTTTGAAATATGCTGATACACTGCTGTAGTTTCTGAACATCTCATTTGTTTGCTTGTTTTAATTTCACAGGTTTTTAAGTCTCATTTTTTAAGTAAAACTCCTTGAAATGCATTGTACAGCAACTGAAGTTCATCTTTCCAGAAAGATGCAGCAGTAATTTTTATTTATTGTGCCGATCAAGCTCTTCAATTCGCATTTAGTGCAGCACAGAGCTTCATCTCGCCGCTTTCTCACTATGCATAAGTAAACAGATCATGAAATTGTCTGTATTGGATCTTTACATTATTATGAACATTCATTACCACTGCATATGATCAAATAAAAAAAAATGTAATAATATTTTTATAGCTTGAGGAAATACGTTTAGTGTGTGAAGCCACTTCGCACTGGTTCTAATGCTTAAATGAGCGTTTAATTCCATGGTAACGCTACAAAGAGTGGGGACGTTCAAGGGGAGCAAGCCATTTATTCAGTGTAAACAGACACATGGAGAGACAGGACAAGGAAACAGGACAAGGTAAAAAAACAACAAGTGAGATTTAGAGTTTCTGCTTTAAGATATTTCTTTAAAAAATTATTAGGCAGCTCAAAGAATGTCATGGAAACATAGGTATGTTTTTAATGGCCATGAAACAAAATAATACAGCATATATATATATATATATATATATATATATATATATATATATATATATATATATATATATATATATATATATATATATATATATATATATATATATTTTTTTTTTTTTTTTACATTTTTTTATTTTGTTTTAAACAGGATTATTACAGTAACAGAGTCATAAATGTAAAGGGTTACTTTTGCTTGAGGCAGCGGTATATGACAGTATTTACGACACAAATTAAATATTTTATTTTGCTCCAAACTTAAAAAAAAAAAAAGAAAAAGTGATTCATTCATTGTTCCCTGAACCGTTCCCTGTTCCCTAATCCTTGTTTGTTGTGTAACAGATTTATTTTTAATGATACAACATGGCTGTTGAATTTTATCAGAAGGTGCAATGTGCGCGTTATTGTTTCTATAGTAACGGCTAATTCATAGGGACTTGTATGACGTAATCTAAGTCTAATAACAGACACCAGTTTGTTGTTATTTAACAAAGAAACATGTATAATTGATGATATGGTGAAGTTTTCTGTTAGGAGATTATAACATTCAGCATTTTTGAAAGGAGTCTCCAGTGTCAGCGCTTTGTAACATTCAGAGGTAACGCTATAACTTACAAGCTGCATTTTCTTTTTGTTTTAGTAACTCCAAGAGAAAGTGAGGGAACAACTGTTTATAGTTTATAAGTGTTGCTCTACCTGCTATGTTCATCAGTGCTAAAAGGTACTGACTTATTTTGTTGATGTTCCACAACTATAAAAGTATAACGTTTCGGTCTGCGCTATAAGAGGAATAAAACACTTGGGGATGTGTCGTTATTGGAAAATAATCAACAGTAATGCCATTTCACGATTATTTTCCTATAACGACACATCCCCAAGTGCATTATTCCTTACATAATAAACATTTTTTGCTTTGTTATAAAAGGCACGCTGGATGAAGGATTTATCTGAAATGATAAACTATTGCACGCTGCGTTTATCATGGAACAGAAAATCAAAGAGAGGCTTGAAGTAAGGACGGGATACAGTATTTGCGGCAGAATTACAAGTTGTTACTGATCTTTGTCCGATTTGTAAATGGACAGGGTTCTGGCCGAGGGATCGCTAGCTTTGATCCATCGAGGCATCCAGTAATGCGGCGTCCATTCAGAGCGTCCTGGGTAAAGCTTCTCGAAGATCTGCCTGAAGAAGAAGGCTTCTTTGGTAGTGGGAGGGTTGAAGGGAAACAACGTGGCCGCTTTCTCTAACTGGGTGTCGTTCACCTACAGAAGAGTCACGAGACACGAGAAAGGAAAAAAAAAAAACAAAAAAAAAAGCTGTTAAACGTGCGATATCCTCACAAAGTGTCACATTTCGACAGGATGTGAGGAATATCGTGACACTCGGGAACTGAGTAATCAATAGTCTCTGAATATCCTGTGTTCCAGGAACCTTCACTGATGTGTCACCTGACTTTGTAGTCTGTAGTTTGAGACCCTGAAGTGCTTCATAACGTTCTCAAGTAAAATCTGACCATTTTCCTCAGCACTTTCCCAGAATAACACTTGATATTAATCAGGCAGATTTAGCAAAAATGAAATTAACTCGGTTCCTCGAGCGGGTGCATGCTTGAGTCACAGCGTGACCTGTAAGCTCTGTGTTCATTTGACAGTGTGTGTCTGGAAATGGTTAAGTACCATCACCGAACATGACAAATGTTTAGCTAGTAGTGGAGAGCAACGTGGCAAAAATATCATGATACATAAAGGATTTTTTTTTTGTTCGATACACAATACGGTTTGACTGAGATTTTCTAAATAAAAAATAAAAATCAATAATTAATATTTACAAGAACAATTTACAAAATAAAGAATTACATTCTAACAAATACAAGTTTAGTCCGTCTTGTTATGGAATCTTATGTTATGGTTGTTAGGGAAATATCTGTTAAAAAAAACAAACAAACAAACAAACAAACCCGAGCCGAATTCTGTAACAAGTTAATGTGATTAGACTACCGTTATTTATTTTCTTATATATATATATCTATATATATATATATATATATATATATATATATATATACACACACACACACACACACACACACACACACATATATATATATATATATATACATTTTCTTTCTTATATATTCTTATATAAACTTCAACTTATATTAATTGTTAAGTATATCAATATATCAAATACATAACCTATATTTATTAAGTCGTTTTGTTTTTTTTGTTAATTTTTTTTTTTTTATATATACTTTTATTTTCATATAGTATAATACTTACATATATCTGAATAAGTATTACACTGGAATTTCAGCTGATTTATTTTAAATTGTCTAATTCTGCATGTCTTTGCACTGTAATAATTAATTTATTTTTCCTTTTTAATTTATTGGAATAAAAAGAAATGGTGGTTTTCTGTAAGTCATATTGATGGCTCTATATTTCTTCCTGAAGGTTAGCCGTGTGTCTGAGCAGTTGAAGTTAGTGTGATCTTTTTTATAGAGTGTGATCTTTTTTATAGAGTGTGTCATTTCAGATCGCTGTCTTAAAGCAAAGTGATTAAATTAAAAGCATTTACTATAAAGCATTTTAAAGGTTAATGGGTGAAATATATCTGCTGATTTCTTTCTTGCAGAAGTTGCATTATGGAGAAAAAAAATGGCGGCAAAGTTAACCATTTGAATTCGACATTTGCGATGGAAGTTCCTTTCACTTTGCTGCAAACAGTACAAGAACAATGTAATGCGCATGTAATGCGGTGCGCACGTACCTCAGACTCGACGTGCTCCTGCAGGCTCATGTACCAGGACTTCTTCATGGACATCATTCCGTCACTGAAAGCCTCTTTGCACCTCCACAGAATCTCGTCGGGAATCAGATTCAGTCCTTTGAACGATTCCCTCAGAAGATGCTTCTCCACGCCGTCCTGTTTCCACAACACACATTTTATTAGAGCGGAGTTAAAAAAAAAAAAAAAAAAAGTGAGGTTCCCTGGGTTATACTGGGATATCATGAAAATGTAACATATTTATACTGTAAATGGTATAGGTTATATAGACAACATTAGAGAATGATATACACAATGGTTGAATTCTCGATTCTCAGCTTTGACAGTAGTTCCTGCTGTATATCACAGGTTTATATTAACGTACACCTACCCTTTCTATAGTAACAACTCATTCACAGGGATTTGTGTGGTGGATATTCCATAAAAACTAAACAAAACAAAAACAAATGTGTGTAATTGTTGATATGGTGGAGTGTTTTCTGGAAGGAGCCTCCAGTGTCAGAGCTTTGCAACTTTACGTTTTCCACATGGGTAAGGATAGAGGATGGGTTTTTTTGTATTTAGTGTTTTGTTGTTGTTGTTGTTAGATTCTGAGTGGCAGGTGAGGGAATGACTGTTTACAGCTGCTATAATGTAAGTGATAACAGGAACTAACTTGTCTTGCCGATGTTCCACCACCTTAAAACCGACTATAAACAGATAAAATCTCTATGTCATTGTTTAATAAATACAAAAATGTAAAATATTATAAAATTGTTGTGGTACTAAAAGGAAAAAAAAAAAAAAAAAAAACATACTGTTATCGGAAAATAATCAACTTTGGGTTGGTACGAGTAACTCTGCTTTGTGTTGAAGCTCATTTCTCTATAAAAGCACAAGTTTTATTCATTACATGAAATAAATCTGTCATTTTAGGTGCAAGTCAGTTACATTACCAAGTAAAATAGGGTATGTAATATGAAATAAATATGAAGCTCTAAAAAAGACATCATGAAAAATTAAAAAACGTTTTTTTTTTTTTGTTTGTTTTTTTTAATATTGCTGCACTTCTAATACTAAAACAGCTTGTTTTAATTTAACATATTTAGAATGAAACTCATGAATGGAGCATTTATGGCCACTAGAGGCAGCTGCTGCTCTGGAAATGAGCCTTTTTATGGGTTAACTTCAGATGAGAGAAGAACAGATAGTAGGAGAGAGTCTTAACCTTCGGTGTCCTCAGATCCTCAGGCAGAGAGAGGTAGTAGGCAGTGAACCTGTGGTCCAGGAAAGGCACTCTCAGCTCCAACCTAATGAATCCAAGCCCATTAAATTAAATAAATAAATTTTAAAAAGTAAACAAATAAATAAATAAAAATAATTTTTAAAAAAGCATAAGAAAAATATACAGCTTGCTCACCGCTTACATTTTCCAGGAATATATCACAATACTTAGAAACAAATAAAAAGTTCAAGATGCTGGTTAACAATAATCCACCAGGGGTCAGTATAGCGGTAACATATTACCCAGAGTAATGCTGCTTTTGTGGTGCCTAGTAAGTGTTCATTTGCAAGTTGTAATAAGGTCATTTCTGACATTGTGAAGTTTGACGTGCAAAGCGGACATGGACGCCTCCATGAAAGCGGGTCTTTTGTTTGTTCTGTCACAGCACGTAAAGCTCATAAAAAGCTACTTCAAGTACACTTTTACATTTGCAGCACAGCAACAACAGCGGACAACAGCGAGTAGCTTAGCAACAACCTAGCCAGCTAACATTAGTGATAATTCTAATGTTGACGATTACCTTCTCAATACGGTGATCATCATGGCCCGTGTTGTAGATTTAACTAAGTACCGTGTCTGTATATTAACTGATCTAAAGCCAGTGCTGCTATAAACAGTAGAGAAGTGGAACTTTACACTGTTCACACTGTGAGTGGCCATGTTGATTTGCCATCACTTCCTAAACAGGGAAAGAGCTGGTAGGTGAGAAGACTACCCCTAACTGAAGAGTTGAAGGAATGTTCTCGGTGGTTTTTACCGGTTGTAGGCGAGGAATTACAAGTTGCAACGCCTCAAATGCCGCATAAGACGTGTGACGGATGTTGTGAATTTGCGAGCACCATCATCTCACCCGTGTCCGGCTGTGGTCCTGTCTGCTCTCAGCACGTCGAACAGATAAAGCTCCTTCATCAAACGCACGCTCTCCTCCGCTCCAGCTTTGGCCGACGGAGCCTGAATGAAACAGCGCAAGTTTACTCGAAGAGAAGATGCACTTGTACAAGATGTACACGTACTACGTATGCAAAAAAAAATTTTTTTAAAAAAGGCTTCAGTCTGATTCACAGGACCAGCTGTTCTGATCGGTTCAACAAGCCCTTGCTGAAGTGAAGTGTACCTTATGGAAGTAGATGTAGCCCTGAGTCAGTTCATCGGATCCCTCACCAGAGAAAATCACCACGCTGTCCGTCTTCTCTCGGATGTATTTAGAGATCAGATACATGCCTGGAAACATAAAAGACACAAAATACAAGAAGCCTGTAAACTAATGAATTGTTATTTTGTATCATGTATTGGCTAAAATAAAACCAAATCGTCTATTATATCATCCTTTTCTATTGTGAAGGTTCCACGTCAGATAGAAAAGCAATCACACCGGGAGGAAAAATCTGACATGCAATAAAAACAAGGGCGGCATTGCTTTTCATTTGTAACATGAGGAAAACGTTCCACACTGAAAAGCAAAACCTCCGCTGCATTGCTCTTACGTCGCTTGATCTCTTTGGCGACAAACAAACCCCTGAAGGGGATTGATATTTTTTAAGAATTAAACAGTGAACACTGAATCATTACCAAGTGGGCCGAGTTACAACCCAGACAGACTCTTCACTTCACTTGCAGCACGGACTAAGCAGCTTCAAGGGCAGAGTTTTAGACGTTTCTTCTCTCTAAGCTCCAAGGAATTCCGACTAATTCACATCATCAAATCAGAAGGAAAGAGGAATGTCGCTTAGACAGAGTCTAATCAGTTATGGTCACTGAGCAGATTGAATGAGAAACGTCTAATCTTCCTCCCGAACAACATGGTCTAAGCCGAGATCAGGCTAAAGTAACAATCCCCATAGCGTCATGCTGGATCAGTTCTGCTCTACTGAGTGAAGCTCACGGCACAAGTGTTGTGCAATAACATTGCATCATTCATAACAGAAGCATCCGGACTTACCAACTGACGCACGCACTGTGGTGATGTCGTAACTCTCCAGGTGGAAAATGACTTCCTCCAGAGCACGGATGCCCTCCTCTGGGGTGAACCTCACCTCGTGGTGTTCGCTGCCTATGTGGGCCGCAACCTAGCATATAAAAAAATCAAAAAACCAAAACAAAAACACCTTAACAGCTCATACTCATATTTTATTATTAAAGGTACCGTCAGAAGTGCCCTTCCTTCAGTGTTCCCGACATAGCCACGCCCCAAAATACAGACCTACACCAGAGTGCAAGACGGAAAGCTTTCCGAATTGATAGACAATATGATGAAGTAAAGACGTCTTCTTGTCCTGTTTGGTTGGATGCTCGGGGTCCACATTATTTGCGTTTTATTTCCTCCAAGCAGATATTTTTTTTGAAGCTTCCACAATGCAAAGAGAACTTATAAACCAGTCCCTCTAGGATTTTTGGGAGGAGCTTGCTATTTTTAAAAAAAGATTTCCCTCAGATTTGGGCCAAGACGCGTCATGTGACGTCATCATAACGCGCATTCAGTCAAAGGCCTCTTCGATTTACGTGCATCGAACATGGATACAGCTAAAAGGTCTCATTTACCAACAAACATCACTGTGAAAGACTGTAAAACTATTTCGTGCGATTGCAATTTCGCCAATTCAAGTCATTTTCCACAAAAAAAACTGCGATTTTGAAAAAAGCTGCAGCAAAATCGAGCATTCTTGGCCGCAACAATCACAAAAAAAACTCCCGTACGGACTGATAAACACTGACCGGTGGGGTCGGTGTTATGGTGTTTAAACAGTATATTTCATAAAGAGCGTGAGAGCGGTCAAGCTGAGCAGGCAGAGCAGTACCAACGACTGTGGTCATCATAAATAAAAGCAAGGCGACGCGAATTGCACCTTGACTCACGAAGCGCACGTGTCTCAGTGCTCGCCGAAATGAAGCGCTCTCACACACCACAGTTTCAGTGCACGCTTGATTCAGTGCCCCACGTTCTGCAAATACCTTCCTGTATGTACGATTCTTTTATTTTTACCAGTGCGAGTACGAGTAAATGAGCATGGTGTCGGACTGATACGTGAAATCAGCTCCCTCAGTACGTATCGTCTTAATCACTTCATGGTTTTACTGTTAAAAGTGGCCAGAATCTAAAGAAAACAACACTAGCACTAGACCCTGACGTGTTCGGTATCGTCACTGTAACATGTTATTAAACATTAACGATAAAACTCTACTGACCTTGCGTGCGGCTAGAACGTCCGGACTGTCTTCTGCCCCGATAGCAAACGTCTGAATGGGATACTGCAGCTGCTCCTCCTTGGCTAGCTTAACAAGCGTGGCAGCGACGAGACTGGAGTCAAGACCACCTAGAAATTAGGAGAGTGTCTAAAATGACATCCGGTAAAGAAAGGGATTGTAAAGGAGAAAAAAAAAAAAGAAACAAGCAGGAGTACCTGAGAGGAGGCAGCCGATCCTCCTGTGGGCCATGAGGCGCTTCCTCACGGCGTTTTCAAACAGGATCCTGATGTTGCTCTTTACCGTCTCCAGAGCGAAACCTACACAAACAGCACAGAACAAACGTTCAAATAACTTGTGCGTTTGTGCTTTGGATATTTCAAGGTTAAGACAAGATTGATTCGGCTTCATGTGGTAAAAGCTGTGAGGAGAAAACGTAAGCTAAGCTGAAAGTAGCTAACGGCTCTGGATTTACCCTCTGTACAATGTAGCTAGCTAGCGTTAAAGTGTTTTAAGGACAACGTGAAGATAAGGTGACCGTGGAAACAAGATAAAAGTGTCAGGAATATTAACATTTCCCTCAGATGTGTTGGCAAATAAACAAAAGAAATGACTCAGCAAAATAAAAATAACCTTGTAAGTATGCTTTAGCGTCGATTAAAAAAAAAAACAAAAAAAAAACTGTATTACAGACATCTTAAACTACAACTACTAGACAACTATTACCAACTATTACAGACATCTTAAACTACAACTACTGTGTGTGTCCAGAGGAAAAAAAAGGGAGTTACACTACTGATAGCTTGGCACTAAAACAACACTGAAAATCCAATAGCTGTGCTAACAAAAAACTAGCATTATCATAGTGCCACTAAAGCACTGCATATAAATTGAACTACATGTTTAAATTGAACTACTGTAGAAAAGGCCACACAGCAACACTAACAGGACAAAAACAACACTAGACTGTAAAACTAAGTGCTCACTGTCCACTTTATTAGGAACACCCATACACCTGCTCTTTTATCTAATCAGAGAAATTGTCCAGTTTCAGTCAACCCGTGCCTCAGATTCCTGATCTTGGATGACAGGAATGGAACCTGATGTGGTCTTCTGCTGTCGTAGTCCATCTGCCTAAAGTTACGACGTGTTATGCGTTTTGAGATGCTTATTTTTTTTTTTTTTGCTCACCACGGTTATAAAGAGTGTTTATTTAAGTTAGCGAAGCCTTCCTGTCTTCCAGTCTGGTCATTCTCCTCTGTTCTCCCTCATCAACAAGGTGCTTCCGCCTGCAGAACTGCTGCTCACAGGATGTTTCATTTGTTTTTCGCACCATTCTGTGTAAACTCTAGAGTTTGTTTTGTCTGAAAATCCCAGCAGATCAGCAGTTTCTGAAATACGTAAACCAGCCCGTCTGGCACAACAACTATGCCACGTTTAAAGTCACCGAGATCACACTTTTTCCCCCCGTTCTGATGTTTGACGTGAACATTGTGACCTTTATGTTCATGATTTTATGCATTGCTCTGCTGCCACATGATTGGTTGATTGGAAAATTGCATGAACGTACAGGTGCACAGGTGTTCTTAATAAAATGGACAGTGGGTGTATATTAAATGACCCATGATTCCTGACCTCTCTCTTTCGTTCTTACCCATGCCAAGGTTCTCGATGTTGTCGTAGGCAGCATGTTTGGGCTCTTCGGTGCAGCAGTGGAACCGGTCCAGCTGAACGGACTCCACCTTTCCATTCGGCTTCAGGTCAAACTCCTCGAAGTGGCCTGGTAGGAATGGGGTGATCTTCACGGAGTTCGACATGGAGTGCATGATCTGGGTCAGGCCTGGAGAATGGAGAACGTGAGGATAGAGAATATTTGATATTTAGCTCCGTTTTTTTCCCCTGCTATCTGTTTTCAAGTTAGACCGAATTCCAAATGGCTTCCTGTTTACTATACATGCTCACTCCATAGGGTATCTGTAGAATGTATGCAGTATAACTGTACACTATAATGTATACTGTACTTTACTATTTATGTCCATCATGATTCCCTCAGCATATTAGAGTGTCAGATGTTGATTTGCATTCGGGAAGCAATAGAGCAAAAACCAGTACAGACAGACATAACCCAGAACAATCTCCTTCCCAGTACCTTTGGCCTCTGAACACACGGCGAGGAAGCCATCTTCAGTCAGCATCCTGAATAAAGGCCTGACGCCGTACGTGTCTCTCCCCAGGACAACCTTCCTATTGGCTGTGTCCAACAGCACGAAGGCGAACACTCCATCCAGCAGCGACGCCATCTTCTTGATGCCGAAGCGGTCATACAGGTGGAGGATGATCTCTCCGTCCACTTTGGTCTGGTAGTCAAACTCAAAGTGCTTTTTCAGCTTTAGGAGAAAGACCTCAGACATTAGAGACATTGGACTACAACACAAGCAATCTCAAATAACGAACCGATAACTAATAACATGAAAAAGGTGTTGTCTGAGATTTCATAATATCCAGGCTGGTTAAAAGCAAGGTAACAGTGGAAGCGTGAACACTGAAGATTTGAACTAAACAGATAACAGTGGATCATTTCTTTTCTAGTAACCATGACAACTACGGGATCTTATACAGGACCTTAGCTATCACAGAATAACAACACGAAGGTGTTCATTTAGCTTCTACAAGAGATGTCTATAGACATAAGCCCTCTTTTGATGGTATCAGTTTCTTACTGTAATGTCTGGATGGGTGATTTTCCAGACGTGTTTTCCTACAAACATAGATCACGCTGGATCATGAAACACTCATAATCATGATGTCGTGTCATTGTGAATATAAAGTAAGCCTTTTACTTTAAGAGCCCATTTTAACTTGTTTCCAGTAAACACAGGATGTAGACACATTAATCCAAACCTCATACACACCCGATGGTGGTTGTAGATTTCGCCGTTATAACAGAGCCAGAGGTAAGGGAAACGCTTAATGCGTAGCGGCTGCATCCCGTACAGCTGGTCCACGATGGCCAACCGGTGGAAGCCGAAGCAGCAGTTGGTGAAGCCATTGACATTTTCGAAGCGGAAAGCATCCGGACCTCTATGTGCGATCTTCATGGCACAGGTGCACTGAACTGACAGGCACTCATCACTGCCGAACAAGGCCCAAATGCCACACATTGTGTTTCTGTAGGGAGGAAATTATACAGTGTAGGTCATTTCACCATTAAAGGCATGCCACTATTTAAGTTAGGTTTTTAGACAATTATGACTTATCATCTGAATGTGATTATATCTGTAGTTAGAGGTCGACCGATGGATCGGTTTTGCAGATTACTGATTACGATTGAAGGAGTACAGTACGAGAGCGGCCTCTAGAGGCGAAATAAAAACTATCACTGAGAAATTTTGTTGTGTTATTTTAAGTTTTTTTTAAAATTTATTATTATTCATTTTGGATGTCTCTATTTTTATTTGTTATTTGGAGTGTTACTTTTTGTTTCCGTTTGGATGTATATATTTTATTTACTTTAATATCTATTAATAGTTAATATATATTAATATTTATTTCATTTTTTAAAAAGTGCAGTACATTTTCATGGTACGGCCGGTACTGTTTATTTTTGTAATAAAGTTCAGCAATATTTTTCTTTGAGTGTTATGTTTTCAATCAGTATCAATTTAAAATACTCTTTTAAAAAATCGGTTATCGGCAGGTACTGCCCAATTTAGTTATCGGTATCGGTAAAATCCACTATCGGTTGACCTCAATCTGTAGTAGACATCACCTGGCCCATTCCCACATGACTCCCTCTCTATTGGGCACAACAGTGGGTGTAGAAGCAATTATTTCTTACCAGATATATTTCTACTTATACAGAAAATAGAAGGTTAATGACTCCCAATGGGATTTCGCATTAAATGTTATTCAAAAAGCATCAACTAACAAACTTGCCTTCTTTACTCTACCAACAACGGATGTCAATTGCGAGTCATTTTACTGATTCGATTCTTTTGAACAAAAACGGTTAAACAAACCAATTGTTTTGATACGTTTAAGTTTACTACCCAAGTGAATCCAAAACATGTCATAAAAAGTAAACGCCCCCATAGCACGACTTTAACTGATCACATTTTTTTTTTGTATTTTAATGCTAAGCTTCTAAAAGTAGCCTTTTTTTAAATAACATTTTACCATTCAGAATACACGTTTAATCGCTACCAGAACATACTTTACAACGTCATTATTATGGTTTAGTAAAAAAAAAAAAAAAAAAAAAAAAAAAAAAAAAAAAAAAAAATTGTTATTTGAAAATATGTAACTAGAATAGAAAAGAGTCGAGCTCTCGATTTGTTTTGATCAATGATTCAAAGAGTCGTTCAAATGAAGCAGCTGCAACACGGCTGATGCAACTGTGACCCCAAGCAGCGCGTGCGTGCATGAAGAAACGTGTAAGAGTATTGAACTAAATTATAAAAATAGAGACGATGGCGATGTGAATGTTTATCAGTAAAAGAGACAAATGCGAGAATCAAATGACATGTTGATCAACTGAATCTTGATGAACTGAATGCTTTCTTGATTATTAAAAGCGGCGAAGAAGAAATAAACTGAATAGAAGTGAAACTTACCTCCTCACGTCTCAAATGGCAAAGGACAGCCGCGCTTAGATAAGGCGGTGCTACCTCGTTTGCTGAAGCGCTATCTGTGCTACGGTGGCCTGGTGCGGACACTGTCGAGCCCGAAACGCGAATGATGAAATTCAACGGCGGATGTCATAGCACGCGAGAGAGTGGGCGGGGCGGCATCAGTGGGCGTGTTATCATTTAATAAGCTCTAAAATGTTCTTATCCATCTAAATGCTTAACATTTCAATTAATATTACAAAAGGAAAAACAATAATCAGTTTTCCAGGTATTACTGTGCAAAAACTATTTAATAGTGGACCAACAAGAGCACAGGCCAAACACAGACTTGCTCCACCATCATTTATTTAAAAATGTTTCACTATATACATTTGCCTGGCTGTCTGGGAACGAGTTACATTTTTGAACAGCGAAGGGCCTTTTTCGTTTTGTGAGTCAATACTGGTGTCTGCATATACATCGATCAGCCATAACATTAAAACCACTGACAGGTGACGTGAATAACATTATTACGATTATCTCATTACGGTGGCACCTGTCAAGGGGTGGGATATATTAGGCAGCAAGTGAACAGTCAGTTCTCAAAGTTGATGTGTTGGAAGCAGGAAAAATGGGCAAGCGTAAAGATCAGAGCGACTTTGACGAGGGCCAAATTAAGATAGCTAGACGACTGGGTCAGAGCATCTCCAAAACAGCAGGTCTTGTGGGGTGTTCCTGGTCTGCAGTGGTTAGTACCTACCAAAATGGTTTAAGGACAACTGGTGAACCAACTGATGTGCGTGGGGAGCAAAGGCTAGCCCATCTGGTCCGATCCCACAGAAGAGCTACTGTAGAACAAATTGGTGAAAACGTCAATGCTGGCTATGATAGAAAGGTGTCAGAACACACAGTGCATCACAGCTTGCTGTGTATGGAGCTGCGTAGCTGCAGACCGGTCAGAGAGCCCATGCTGACCCCTGTCCACCACTGAAAGCGCCTACAATGAGCACGCAAGCATCAGAACTGGACTATGGAGCAATGGAAGAAGGTGGCCTGGTCTGATGAATCAAGTTTGCGTTTACATCATGTGGACGGCCGGGTGCGTGTGCGTCACGTACCTGGGGAAGAGATGGCACCAGGATGCACTATGGGAAGAAGGCAAGCCGGTGCAGGCAGTGTGATGCTCTGGACAATGTTCTGCTGGGAAACCTTGGGTCCTGGCATTCATGATACATACCACCTACCTAAACATTTTTGCAGACCAAGTACACCCCTTCATGGCAATGGTATTCCCTAATGGCAGTGGCCTCTTTCAGCAGGATAATGCGTCCTGACACACTGCAAAAATTGTTCAGGAATGGTTTGAGGAGGATGGCAAAGAGTTCATAGTGTGGCCTCCAAATTCCACAGATCTCAATCCGATCGAGCATCTGTGGGATGTGCTGGACAAACAAGTCCGATCCATGGAGGCCCCACCTCGCAACTTACAGGAATTAAAGGATCTGCTGTTAATGTCTTGGTGCCAGATACCACAGCACACCTTCAGAGATCTTGTGGAGACCATGCCTTGATGAGTCAGAGCTGTTCACATCATTAGGCAGTGTTATGGCTGATCGGTGTAAATTACTGAATAATTTTTCTCTGCTTAAATGTAAAATCTTTTACTATCCTGAGTAAAGTGATGCTACTACTACTACTGTTAGTAATAACAATGTAATATGGTAATAAATGTCAAAAAGTATGTTTTCATTAAATATCATCACATCGTTGGAATTCAGGCTGTGTACAAATGTTTCCATACCTGATTCAGAGGTGTACACGCTTTTCCTGCACGATTAACACCCGCATCCTTTATTATACACAGGCAACATGCTGTCTGAAAATATACGAGATGTGACCTTCGAGATCTGCGTTCATATGATGCGTTTAAAACCAGGACCAAAAAAAAGAAAGAAAAAAAAAAGAGAGAAAAAAAAAAGAGAGAAAAAAAAAAGAAAGAAACCGAAAGAAGAGAGTCGCTTTGGAGAAAAATGCCTGCAAATGAACAAATGTAAACACAAACACTCAAGATGTCTCTCCTTTTTACAATAATATTTTGCTTTTTATTATAAATAAATGCACATTCCTTACAAATTGATTCATTAAATTAGCTAAATTAACAGTCACACTAACTGATCGTCATTAGTGTAAGTGTAAAAAACAGACTATTTACTCAAAACAGGAATAACCACAGGTTTCCTTTCCTGTGGCCTGAAGAGGATAAAGTGGAAATTTACAGTATGAACAAGAAGCACAAGCAGCCGTGGCATTGGATCAAATTACAGCATGTGACAGGGTTTAATTAAACGCGTACTTGAAATAAAGGTTGTTCAAGCGACCTTTAGTTAGCTATGTTAGTGCAAAAAAAAAAAAAAAAACAAGATGAAAATAACACTATAAAAAATGTACACAATCTTAATTAAAAACCTCGAAGTCTTTCTGGTGTTTGCTAGTAGGCATGTGTCGATATACAGAGATATTTAACATAAAACATAAAATATAAACACTATTCACTAGAGGTGATGTACTAAATAATATTATGATTCATGAAAACTAAATGTTGGTTAAACATTTGCTAAGTTTGTTCTGGATTTCATTTTTATTCTGTTTTGTAACGTTTCCAGAGGTACCAACGTCTACGGTTCAGACATGGCATTTGATACTTGTCGCATACGATATTTTATTTTTTGTTGTGTTGATATGGGAGAAAACCCCACTTTTCTGCTTTTTTTTTTCCCCCAAGTAACCCTCAGTGCAGAGCAAAATGTCCAGGGGGCGGAGTCGGACCCGACCAGTCCAGCTCCTCCTACCAGCACAGAGCCAACTCAGAGTGTTTCATGTTGTGCAGTTATACAAGCGTCTATGTAAGTCGTTACTATAGAAACCATAATGCGTTAGTATGAGCGCATTAATATAAACTTGCGATTTGCCTTGCAGCCGGAACTACTGTCAGAGTCGCTGTTATAGAAAACCATTTCTGAAACTGTTCATGAATTTAGTGTGATATGAATATTTGATATCGTCACATGCCTGTCTGTGTTCACGTGAGTGAAAACAGCGATGTTTCCAGGAGAGGCACTTTAAACAAAAGTCCTTTAAAAAACAAAAACTTCGTTATAAAACTAGCTGCCATCTAACGGTGTGCTAAAATAGTGCTCGGCTGTGATCGACGTTCTCGAGTACCGCTTTGATATTGCTGTCGGAGGCGAGTGGCCGTCTCGGACCTTTGGCGGGAACGGAGCGAGATCAACGCTACGGTGTTTTTCCGTCGTCATGGTTCCGGCTGAGTGGGGAAGAAATCGTCGGTCCTGAACACGGAGGGAACCTCCTGGTGCTGCTGCGCTGCTCGTTTAGGGCTGGACGGTTTCTGGGGAAAGGGGGGAAAAAAGCAAGGTGAATCACAGCCACTGTTTATAACGATACTGCAATTCACAAAGCTACAGTTAATCGTGGAGTAACTGGAAACTCTTGGCTCGTACAGTCTGGGTGCGACTCCACCACCACAGGAGACAAAAGACGTGGTACAGGATGTGCAGGGTGAGAAAAGAGGACGTGCTGATCGTATCATGATCGAGGTGGAATTACACGAGACTGAAGGAGGAAGTGAATCCTGCTCTTTATACCTGAACCTGAAGTACCAGTGATCAAATTACACAATTATATATAATGAGATGTGTCATGCCTTCTGTAATGAGAATAATCTCCGTGGGAGGACTGTGCTGGGTGAGAGAGTTACAGGGTAGTGCTTTTCTAAACTGAAATTCAAACATTTTTACACTACTTTCAGTAGTCTTCAGGATCTCTTCGAGGATAACAAGATAGATATTAATGCTCAACACTAAACCTTTGGCAAACTGTTTGCAGTGTCTTGTTTCAACTCTTAAATGTTTTTTTATTGCCTTGGCCATTTGACTGAAAGTTTTATTTAATGGCTAATTTATGTTAAAATAGCTAGTTTACATTACAATAGTTTAATTTTGTGTTTAAATGCATTTAATGTGGAGCAAAAGACAAACTTGGAAAACCAGAAACACAAACTTAGGACTTTGCTGTTACAGAAAATGTACTGACACCAGAGACTCCCTGCATAAACGTAAATAAAACAAAAAGTTCGTCTTTGTTAAATAACAGGACATTTTTTTAAAAAAATCCATTTATTAAGCTTAGATTATGCCCACTAGGCTTACGCGATATAACGATTTTATCATCTCGCCGTGATATTCAGTGGCATTTACTCTGATTATAGAATATTACCAGACCTGCCGACCTTTTTCTCCCCAAATAAAATGGGAGATGAGTCAATCGACATATGAATCAGGAATGATTAATAATATTAACCGACAGCGTCTGGAAACACCCGTCCCCTTCCCATCATCTCGCATGCTCTGGACTCTCACGAGTGCTCCTGCTTTCTGTCTAGGAAGAATGGAGAATGTTTTGAGTTCATTAATGTGAAATTAAATCTATATGGGTATACCTGACTTAGTTAACATTATACAAGTACAGTACTGTGCAAAAGTTTTAGGCACATGCAAGGAAATGCTGTAGAGCAAAGACGCATTCAAAATAATGAAATTAAATGTTTCTACATTTTAAAAAAATACCATAAAAAGCAGTAAACAGTAGTAAATGAAACAAAGTCAGTATTTGGTGTGACAAAAAAATAAAAATTGAAATTAAAATAGTAGTCTCCGGTACAATGTGTGCAGTTTTATAAGGAAATGAGCTGGTAAGTTTTATTGAGCATCTTGCAGAACCAGCCACAGTTCTTCTGGAGACTTTGACTTTCGCACTCGCTTCTTATTTTTGCAGCAAAACCCAGCAGCCTTCATTGTGTTTTTGTGTCTGAAAAGTGTCTCTTACGTAATATGCTGCTTTCTTTAATGGCATACAAACATTTTTCTGTAACATTTCATTTTGTGCTAGAAAACTAATGTTTGGGAATCTAAAATGTTTTTTGTACTGACTTGATGATGTAGAAGTCATAAAATAAAAAAATCTATAGCCAAGTTTGTACTAAAAAAGTAGGGTGCCTAAAACTTTTGCACAGTACTGTACATAGTTAAAAATTTAGGACTTGACACCTGCCCACAGTGCCAAAACTACTAGTAACTGGTTTGCTGACCATGACATTGCTGTGCTTGATTGGCCAGCAAACTCGCCTGACCTGAACCCCGTAGAGAATCTATAGGGTATTGTCAAGAGGAAAATGATTGACACCAGACCCAACAATACAATACGCTATCAGAACAACCTGGGCTTCCATACCATAACACCTCAGCAGTGCCACAGGCCATGCCACATCGATGCAGCAATTTGTGCAAAATTGACTTTCATCTGAAAAGAGGACACTTCTGACATTGTCCCTGGTTCAGGAGTGGCTTAACACTAGGAGGTCGACATTTCTGTATTATAAATTCTTTATTCGGATATTTTAAGATACTGGATTTTTTTATTTCCATGAGCTGTAAGCCATAATCATCAAGATTAAAACAAAAAAAGGCTTGCAATATTTCACTTTATGTGTAACGAATCTAGAATATATGAACGTTCCACTTTTTGAATTAAATTACGGGAAAAAATGAATTTTTCCATGATATTCTAATTTTTTTTTAGATGCACCCGTATATATATCTACATGCTGTTTTGTAACATTACTCACATTTAAAAATCCAGAGACGTTCATTGTTCGGAAAATCTTTTTGAAAGCACCAGGTAGAGTCCGGGCTTCACCTTCAGCCTCGATTACTTGCTCCTCCATGACACTCACGTTGGCTGCGACCATCTTCACAAAAGCCTCGAGATAAAACGGACATAAACGCACACGTCTAAGCGACAGTGTTGTATATTAGCTGATCGTATAACTCATACTGATATTCAACATATGGATACCTCCAGCTTATCGATCTTCCTGTAAATCTGTCTCATGTCCTCTGATTTTTTGTAAATCTGAGGCAGGCTGATGTTCACGATCTGAGAGGTGTCACTGCGGATCTGCAGGAAAGGGATTATTTGCGAATTACGTTGTGCTTCACTGTAATGAGAATTGAATCAAACAGTTAAAGGTAATTATACAGGCGTGTGTGGGTTTGTCATTAACTCACCATGTCCAGCATCCCCACAAACTCGTCCACTCGAGTGAGCATTTCTTCCAGACTCTTCTCCAGACACAAGATCTGTCACGGATACAGAAGTGGACAAATCATAAATACAGCCGGGAGTGCAAGTGAAAGCTCCAGTGTGCTGCCCGTAAACTGGCTATGCTTAAAAAGTTAAAAGATCATGCACAATGCAATACTCTGATCTTGACATATACTGTACTACTGTAGTATACTACTTCTGTGATTATACCTTACTACTAGTACTACCACCACCATCATACCATACCATTACTACATACTACATACAGACTTGCACAGATTGCCAGCTGAGGAACAGAAGAACAGTGTGGATGACATTGCTCACCTCCTCGCCTGCATCTGCTCGGATATAAGAGGAGTAACTGAGCGCAGTCTGTCTCAGGATCTCATCCTCCTGCTCATGGACGGGAGTCTGTGCAGCAGCACCGTCCAGACTGGGACTCTGAGGCACGTTACCGCCGAAACTCGGACTTTCAGACACGTTACCGGCGAAACTGGGGCTCTGGGAGACGTTAAGTCCGAAGCTGGGGCTCTGCGAGACGTTTCCGTTGCTCAGGCCCTCACTCAGCATGGACACTGTGCTGGCGCTTTGGGACACGATCCCGCTGTCTCGGCTCACCTCCTCACTCGACTCCTCCAGCGGAGACAACACCGGCGCCCGTCCTAACCGATGCTCCATATCCGCATCCACGGATCGACCTGTCTGCCTCTATAATGATATTCGCAATTAAGTCTTCTTTGCTGATGTTTCTCCACAGCGAGTCAGGCTAAGATGTTACTTCCGCACTCATCATGTGACTTCGACTCCCTCATACGGATCCTCGTGCGGCTCAAAAAAAGACGCTAACCGGTTTGTTCGGTTTTGTGTTCGCCTCCCAAACCGACCTCTGCCTCAGAATACTCGTCTTACCGTCGCCATTTCTCCTCGGTGGAATCCACGTCGAGGTTTCAATACTTGACTACTTCGATAAAATACTTCAATACTTGAAGGCTGAACCAAACGGGAACCACAAAATAAACATACACTGCTGTGAAAAAGTATTAGCCCCATCCTGACGACTTCTGTTTTTGTGTAGGCCTGTATCTCATAGGTATGTCAATAGGTTTTAAAACAAAAGCAACCTGAGTGAATACACAATACAGTTTTTATTATTATTTATTTATTTATTTATTATTATTATTGTTGTTGCAAAAAAAGTTATCCAACACCTATCACCAATGTGGAAAAAATAATTGCCCCCTGAAACTTAAAACCTGGTTGTGCCACCTTTAGCAGCAATAACTACAACCAAGCGCCAACTGGAGATCAGTCTTTCACTTACTTCTAGGACTAGGATTTACTCCTATGCTTTGGATCATTGTCTTGCTGCATAATCCAGTTGCGCTTGAGTCTCAACTTGCAGACTGAACACCGGACATTCTCCTTTAGGATTTTCTGGTAGACAGCAGAATTCATGTTTCCCTCAATTATTGCAAGTTGCCCAGGCCCTGAAGCAGCAAAGCATCCCCACACCATCACACTGCCACCACCATGCTTGACCGTAGTTATGATGTTCTTTTTGTGGAATTCTGTGTTTGGTTTACGCCAGATGTAACAGGATAACGGCTCTCACTGTGGTTCTTTGGAGTCCCAGAGCCTTTGAAATAGCTTTCTAACCCTTCCCAGTCTGATGTATTTCGATCACCTTCTTCCTCATTATTTCTGGAATTTCTTTCAACTTTGGCATAGTGTGTTACTGGGTAAGACCTTTTAACCAACTTCATGCTGTTGAAAAACCTCTATTTAAGTGGTGAATTGATTTTACAGGGGTTGCAGTAATCAGGCCCGGTTGCGTCTAGTCCAGCTGAACCACATTTTGAATGGTGTTTCATAGATTTGGGAAATTAGTAACTACGGGGTTATCGTTATCATTTAAAAACTGTATTTTGTGTTTACTCATGTTGCCTTAAATTTAGATCTTAGATTTTGTTTTAATTTCTGAAACAATTTAGTATGAGATATACACAAAAACAGAAGAAATCAGCACTGTACTTGTTGTCTGTGCTGTGTATGTGTGCTGTTATAGACTGCTGTGTGTTCATTCATGAATTACTTCTAGGATTGCCCTTTAACCCTGATCAGTTTCCCAGTTTTCCCCTGCTGATTAAAAGAATCTCCACATGATGATACCACCACCACCATGCTTCACCATGAGGATGGTGTAAAACTACAAAATGTGGAAACGTTTGATGGGTTGTTTTTTAATAAATAAAAACTGTTTGTTTCAGCCTGCATCACACCACCCCAACTTTGATTGTTTTCCTATAACAGCACACCTGTAAGTGTGTTATTCTTTATATAGCAAATGTTGTATAACTATTTGGTCTTAAAAAAAAAAAAAAAATCTATTTTACGTAACCAGTACTTGTCTGTGGCAATGGTATGGTATGTTTACTCTTTTCTGCTATATATATTAAATTTGGGAAGATCATTTGTTTACATATGATCTGACAATTTATTGAATTATCATACTGCTTCCATAAATCAAGTGTTCTTTACTATTTGCAACAATGCAAGTCATCAGGTTCGGCTCAAAGAAAAACGGGCTAATGATTTTATCCAAAGTGACATACATTTCTCTTCTATTATACAGTAAGTGTTAAGCAACAGGATAAACACAAATGAGAGAAATGACCGTTTATCTGGATTTGGACGGCAAATAATTAATCACTTCATATCATCATAAAATTAAGATTTTTATTCAAACTTAAAATTGTTGTACAGAGGAAAAAAACAAACAAACAAAGAAACGAAAACACACACTGCTTAAATTTCAGAAACTCTGCAGAATAAATATTCATTTACTCTTATTCGAGGTGGTTCCTGGTATGCTGATGAACTCCAGTAGCTACCAGCAGAGGGTGACACGGATACGTGTGCGAACTGAAATAAACTACGGAACATTCAGTGGCCGGATTATAGTGGATGCAGGAGTTATGAGTTATCCAGAGTCCCATGTTTGGGTCGAAGGCCCACAGGATCATGAAGGTCAGGTCTGTGGATACAAGTTGACTATGCTAGCAAAACATTAATGTACTCATCAAAAAAAAAATAAACTAACAGGTAACCCCGAGTGCACACACCATCAAAAAGATTCGTAAGCGAGTGAAACAGGCCAGACAGACACACTATTCTTTATCTAAAGGGGTAAAAAAATAAACAAACACTGATAGGATTCATTCATTTTATCATCCAGTGGTGACAAAAGTGCACATTAAAAGACTCCACCATGCGAAACAAATACGAAATTAGCGATTCTGTTGCCGATTTGTTGGTTGGTGCTGTGCATTTTTAGTAGAGAATTTAGCAGTTGTGTGTCACGCTGAGGTCGCATTAATAATCAAAAACAACATAGAAGTAGTGGAGAAGTTGGTGCAAGCTCAGGACTACCAGAATGCAATGTAGCTATGACGAATGTGATGAAGTTGAAGGCGGTATTAGCATGAAAGTTTAGCATGATGTGTTTAAACCGAGTCTACAAATGAGGAAGTGAGAGCTAGACAGACTAAAGGACTAAAGCACCGCTGCATCACTGTCTTTAGATGAAGAGATGAAGAGAGGGCTTAATCCCACTGGCACTGTGGGTAATGTAGGATGTAGTAAGTGAAAACAGAGCAACGGGTTCAATGAAAGAAGTTCAAACTAAGTTCATTTCATCTGGGACACCACTGAACATCACATACTAATTATAAAGATCAATACGCAACTCGTTTGTGTGTGTGTGTGTGTGTGTGTGTGGGGGGGGGGTCACTTTAAGGGCATTTAGCACCTGCATGTGGAAGCTAAACAAGCTGAGAGCTGAAGCATCTCTGGAGAACAGAGACTGTACACAGCTGTGCGTGCTCGTGTCAGGAACCCGAGTTGAGAATTCATTAGGAGGTAACCGACAAAAATGTGGGCTTGTTTGTCAGAAAACATCATGAAAGACATAACTCTGTGTTGCATTGCTGTATACGGAGGGTCTGGACACATGGTCGGAAACACAAGGTTAAAATAGCGGATTTGTTTAACACTTTTTTGGTCACTGCATTACACGTGTGCTAATTCATAGTACAATTAGAGGAAAAAAAAATCCCAACTGTGAGTACAGGTGTCCAAGCAAAAGAGTAAGTCATCACCACATGCCTAAGACACGATTATCGAGAATGCTTAAAAAGAAAGAAATAGAAAATCTTGATCCATGAAATTACAGTGATTTATGAAATTACAGTGTATTCTCCTACTTAACCTATAATACTCAGGCTGCTGGAATGAGATATAAAACCACAGAACAGCGACATTTAACACTTTGGTAAAGTCATGAAAAAGCTCGTGTTAATACGTTAAGTGTTGTTTATTTCTCCCAGAATTCCAGTGGACTGCTTGTGGTAGTGGAAAAGGTTTGATATACTGTACTGTATGTAAGAAGCCATAGAGAGGCCTAAAGCTTACAGCTGTTCTGTTGAGACATATAGGAAAAAAAAGTGATTTCTGTATGCAAATCTTGATATAAATGATATTCATGTTAAATTAGTATGTAATCAGTGGCTCTGGAAAACTACTAAAAGGAAAAAAAAAAAAAAAAGAAGACGAAGATTAAAAAAAAAAAAAAAAAAAAAAAAAAAAAAAAAAAAAAAAAGAGACATGTACCACACTATTCTCTATGCATCCCCGACAGATAAGACACGTCATTTAAGAACAAGTAAAAATTCAAGATGTTAAATTACATTTTACAAAAGGCTTTAAGAAAGCAATGAAGTCCCATGTCAAGTCTGTTGCCCCAGGCTGTAAAGTCTCTGGGTGGGATTACGTTAAGAGGGCGATATAATGACGCGCCTCTCTCCAAGCGAGAGTGTGTGTGTGTGTGTGTTATAGAGTGATGACCATGCCGTCCTCCTCTACTCCGCCGCTGGGCAGCGTCAGGCTGTGCCGAGGGTCCGTTCTCAGGCTGTTGAGGATTTTGTGGAGGCTGCCGTTGCTTTCCCTGGCACCGTTGTAGGGCGTGTGATGGAGGTTCAGGTCTCTGTGAAGCCTGTAGCTCAGGCTGTTATGGCCTGTTCCGTTGAGGCTGGCGTTAGAATGGAAGGAAGCCGTGGACACGACGGAGAGCGGCCTGCTTTGGGGTTTGGGAGGTGAGGCGGAGGTCAGCTGAGTAGATCGAGACGTGAGCGATGCCAGAGAGGCGTTCGAATGGCGAGTCTGGCGACCGATGCTGTTCTCAATGATGATGTCTGACTCCTCGTCACTGTCCAGGTCATCGTGGCCGTAGCTGGAGCTCACAGCGGGAACGGACGAGGGCAGAGACTGCATGCTGGTGATGCCTGAGCTGCTGCTGCTATCCGAAGACTGACCCGAACTTCCTGACACGCGGCTGGCGCGCACAACATTGTTACGCTGATTAGCCGGCTTCACCGTAACGATCAAGTTGTGACTGTTGGCGATCATCATGTCGGTGACCTGGTCCAGAGTCTTGCCCGTCACCTCAATTCCATTGACCTCAAGAACCTCATCGTTGACGGCGAGCAGACCTGTTCCTTCAGCAAGGCCGCCAGGGACCAGGCGAGAGATAAAGATACCTGGCACCTTCTCGAGGCCGTGAGTTGTGACACGTACGCTGGTGCCGTCTCGGATGTAGAACCCGAGCGGTTTGTGCGAGCCATAACGGTAAAGCCTCACGCGCCGGTGTGACTCGGGCACGATGTCCACGTCGATGATGGACGACACAGGACGGAAGTCCTGAGGAAGGCCGATGCGGATGTGCGGCCGCTTCCTGTTCAGGTCGTTGCGCAGGACGACCACAGCCTTTTTCTTTCGGGTTAGCGTGTTGGTGCCGAAGGTGCTGTAGTCAATTTCCTCTGCAAAACAAATTAAAAAAAAGATGGTGAGGCTGTTAGCATTGTTTCCACCTGACTTAGAGTTTTCAGTTTTATATAAGCAGCAGGCTAATACCTACACATCACCTTACAGTGACTACAGGAGAAGCTCATCTACCATAAAGACACTAGTAAATGGGGTGAAGTTCATGCAAAAAGAATCAAATGCGCAACAAGTCGATATGCGAGTCGTAGTTTAAAGTGTCTCGGTATATAGTATCTATTTTTAGTTTGACTCCAAACGGTGTGTTCCCAAATATTATTTCCTTTAAGGGTAATGATTTGAAAATTTAATGCTTTGAAAGCCTAGTCTAGAAATGTATTAAATCGACCACTAATAACTAGAGGTCGACCGATGTATCGGTTTTGCCGATTAATCGGCACCGATAGTTGATTCCCGGAACTATCGATAATCCATGCCGATAGTTTTTTCGGGTTGCATCCGCTGCTGGAGCGGCTGTGAAGGGTCCGTTATCATTATACAGTGCAAGAGCCAACATATCTATGGCGAGAGCAGCCTCTAGAGGCAAAAATCACTAAAAACACTTGCATTTGTTTTGGCACGTGATACTGCGCGCTGCCTGGAGAGAGCGCAGTGCACGGACAGCGCTGACATTTCAGACGCACATTTAAAACACAGACAGCGAAAAGATATGTATACAGTACGCTCCAGAACATGTTTTCATGTCAATATCAAGTAATTAATTTGTTGACTAGATGCTGCATTGGGGAAAGAACAGCAGTATGTTTGCCGACAAGGCTGAGAGGACGCTAACATTAGCAGTACCTCAAGCGGTTAAATTAATGTGGCAAAAATACACGCAAGTCCGACAGAGGCATGTCATAGTAAGAAGTGACATGCCTCTGCAGTGGTGGCAGAAAAATTCAACAAGATTTAAAGCACTTGCACATCTGGCAAAGAAATTCCTGCGCACACCAGCTCTGCTTTCTCCATTATAATTTGAGGCTTCTTAACTTTGAATATTAAAATAGAACTAGAACTAGAAATGGACCATGTTACACCTGAATCTCTTTAACAGGACTAGTTAAGTTTCTCCTGTTTCACAAGTTCAATTTTGTTGTTATTTGGAGTGCCTTTTTTTATTCATTTTGGATGTTACTTTTTGTTTCAGTTTGAATGCATGTCTTTAATTTGCTTCAATATTTCTTAATATAATGAATATATTCATATTTATTTCATATAGCACATTTTCATGATTCAGTTCTGGGTTTTTTTTTTTTTGTTGTTTTTTTTTTGTAATAAAGTTCAGTACTATTTTATATGGAGTGTTATGTTGGTTTTTTTTTTGTTTTTTTTAAAAATTTTTTTAATCCAGTATCCATTTAAAAAACTATCGGTTAATTAATCGGTTATCGGAAAGTACGGTCATACCTAGCTATCGATATCGGTAAAATTCAATATCGGTCGACCTCTACTAATAACACACAAGCTGGTAGTGAAAATCAAAGGAAAATTATATTATGAAATCTTTGCACATCCTTGTTTACATACAGTACTGTGCAAAAGTTTTAGGCAACCTATTTGTTTTAGTGCAAACTTTGTTATAGATTTTTTTATTTTTTATTTTATGACTTCTACTGTACATTATCAAGTCGGTACAAAAAACATTTTAGATTCCCAAACATTAGCTTTCAAGCACAGAATTAAATGTCACAGAAAAATGTTTGTATGTCATTAAAGAAAGCAGCGTATTACATAAGAGACACTTTTCAGACAAAAAACACACAATGAAGGCTGCTGGGTTTCGCTGCAAAAATAAGAAGCGAGTGCGAAAGTCAAAGTCTCCAGAAGAACTGTGGCTGGTTCTGCAAGATGCTCAATAAAACTTACCAGCTCATTTCCTTATAAAACTGCACAACTTGTACCTGAGACTACTATTTTTATTTTAATTTTTTTGTCACACCAAATATTGACTTTGTTTCATTTATTACTGTTTACTGCTCTTTACGGTATTTTGTTTGATGTAGAAACATTTAATTTCATTATTTTGAAGGCATCTTTGCTCTACAGCATTTCTTTGCATGTGCCTAAAACTTTTGCACGGTACTGTAGATAACAAAATCAAAATGAAATACACAGTTAAAAAGGTTCTTTCTTAAAAAGATATTTTTGAGAACGCCTTTTCCATACAATCCCTTACACTGTCAGTATTTAAATTCAGTTCAGTCTATTTATATAGCGCTTCTAACAATGGGCATTGTCAAAGCAGCTTTACAGAAATCTGGATATACTGTAGATCTATTTATCACATTGTTGTTGGAAGTTGAAAGAGAGAGTAGCTTGGGGGGGCGGGGGGGGGAGATAGTGGTAGGTTGCAGTCTGTGACCAGCTGTAGACTGCTGTTTGGTTTAGTTCTAGTCAGCAATGCTGTGTATTTCATAGCCGTCGTTTATGTTAAAGTTACAAACATGCTAGGAGTGGCAGCAGAGATAACAGAGCAAAGTAATGTGTTTGTAACCGTAGCGGATTTCACAGGAAAAGGGCTTTCAGTACATTCAGTACATCTCCTGTGCAGGGAAACTGAGGCTACTGTAGTATGATTTAGGGCAAGTCCAGATGGAAGGGGTTGTAAAATATTGGTGGGGAGCTGCAGCCAGATGCAAAAAGAAAATGGAGTAGACAGTAAGTAACCATCTGAGTGTACACCATGACTAACTTTGACAACCGTAACAAGTAAGATATCTAATCAGCCATCATCTTCCAGGACAGACACCCTCCACGTGATCGTGATGGGCAGACCGGGAACGAGTAGTTTTACGGCTCTCCACACACCCTGCCGTCGGATGCCTTTTGTGCCTCTGCTCATGACGGAGTTTCCCTAGAAGGCCACACCGCAGTTTAATGAGGAGTCTCAGGGAGCACGTGGTACACTGCAATCAATGGCATATTCAGACAACCACAGCTATTCAAGGTGCATTCCACCACTACAAACACCATCCCGGTTACAGCCGCTGCCCAGCATGGAGTTTAAATAACAGACACCGCCTGTTCGAACACGCTCTGATATATTTAACAATACTCATAAGAAGCCTCAGAGTTTTATCAAAGCGGCACTTTGTGGTTACTGTTAGGCAGCAGGACCAATCTGACTAAGTGCAGACATACTTTTATTATGTGCTGGAATTTCAGCCGTGTGTGCAAGCCTACTGATAGGAAACACATTGGAGAGCTTGACTCTCACTCTCGCTCGCTCTCTGGCCCTCATTAGGAACGTATAGCGCTCGCCAGACATCCACCCTTACTTGTTCTTATCTCAAAATAAGTGCACCTCATGTCTTGAGGTCTGCTAAAGGCTCATGACGTGGTTTGGAATAAGTGAAAGCAGGTCTTGTAAAGATACCTCCTGCTCAGATTATTATCCTGGATCTTCAGCTTGGAGCTAGACGTCAAGACATTTGGTTCAGGTTGTGACCGGATGTTTTGGGGGTTAAAATCCCAGGATAATTAGAGACACCACTATAGGACCCTTGAAGAAGGCAGTTAAAGGAATACTCGCGTTATTCTACAAGATCTCCGTCCACCCCATCTGGTAGCACGTGTGTGATAAACATTTAAAGAAAACTCATGCTTTCATCAATGCATAGTTTCAGCACGAGTATTTCTAAATAAAGCTATAAATCTGTGTGCTTTCAGGACTAGTTTTTCAGAGGGAAGAATTTCTGGTCGCGCATTTCTGATCGTGGTCGGATTAAATTCCAAAAGAAGATCTTTCGTCTTCAAGTGCAACAGCCACGGTTTTAAATTCATGCACTATAGTTACATATTATAAACTTTTATTGGTGAAATTCCACAACTGCCTCAAGTTGGGGGGCAAGCAAGAACAATCAACATGGAGGAGAGAGTGTCAGTGAAAAATAAGGAGATTTACAACATCCTGAATCGAAAAATAATTAATTTCGGAAAAAAAAGTGCTCAAGCCAATGGAGCAAAACAAAACACACCAAGTGTGGAACACCCTAACACTTGCATTTTTCAGTACACCTCAGTACAAGGAAACACATTACCGATACGGTGGATAAAGATGAACCCTTTAACCCTCTATGCTTGAATTGCATTCACTTATAAGTCGTTTAGGATATTACTAGCAAAATATAAAAATATAAGCAGTATAACCACTTAACTACCAAGTTGACCAAACAGGCTTACTGCAAACAGGAACGTAACACACAACACTTTTGCTAAAACAACAAAAAAAAAAAAAAGTTTATTTGCCTCCAGCAGGTGAGGTATTGTAATATGAGGCTCAGTATGGGCAGACCATCTGAAATACCGAGGCATGATGGGAAAATAAACACACTATTCTAACGCCGCATAGCTGTTCCCAGACAGTGATGGCCATGGCATAGGGCCTACTAGACAGAACACAAAGTCTGGCTAAAATAGGAATGAAAATGCACATCCATTTAAGATTTCCTGCATGATAGGGCCAAACCTCAAAAGGATTTTGGTTAAATAAGGCTCACAATCATGAGCAAGCTGAAAGGGTAAGAAAATAATTATAGGCTTATTGTTTTGCAACTGATTCTCCAATCAAGAAAGTATAAACCGGCTAGAAACAGTGCCGGAAAACCAACCAAACATTCCAGTACAAACAAGAAAGGGAAAAAAAAAAAACGAGAGAGAGAGAGACGAGGAAGACGACATCAATCATGAGGGCTTCACTGAGCACCGCACACCACCGTTAGCGTGCACACAATGAGAGTTTTTTTAAAGCTCCAGTGAAGAGACGAAGCTCTTCACATCGTGCCAGGCACCCACTGCTGTCACCTGACTCAGCCTGGTGGAGGGGCAGGGGTCAGAGGTCAGGGGTTACTCAAGGGGTGGGAGGAGAGGGAGGAGAAAGGAGTGATACATTCCAACATGATGCAAAGCTTAAATATTCAGAGCTGCACTGCAGTGGAAGTTGCACTGAGATCCATGCTTCAAGTGTACCATGGCTGATTTGTCAGCTTTAGCAAGAATAATCAGTCGGCCATTGTTGTTGCAGTCGCTCTGTCGGTGCGTGATAATGGGATCACGCTGTGGGAACGGGACGGTGGGAGAGCAGGCAGTCTTTTGTCCCAGATTTCCCACCTCTCATTAACTTCCACAGTGAAATGGCCCCTCTTTCAAGTCGTGCACAATTTTGACAGAGGCTAATAAAAGCAGGGATCTAAAGGCCTTAACAGCCAGTCATTAGGGCTCCCGGTGCAGTTTGCTTTGCATCTACTCCAGGGCATAATGAAAGTCCCGATTTAATTCAAACGCCCAGAGAAAATCAATTAACCCAGACAAAAATCTGCCAGTATTTCAGTCTCACTCTGGGTAAACTGTCCTCTTGGGGGTACTGCATGAAATAAGTGTAGCATCACAGAGGTATCAGCAATGAGATGCCATCAGCCAGGATCTGCTTAGGCCAAAATCCATTAATAACAGCTTTTATTTTCCTTTTAAACACGCTCACCGGCTGATGATGACACAATCTCAGTAAAACTGCAGAAAAACATCGTGAGTCATCAGAATGTGAATCAAATTCAATGCGATTGGTGTTTAAATGGCATTGCGTTTCCATGGAAATGGATCGTTCCAACGAGCAGTGGAACAGGGGAGACCAAAAACAACACCGTGAACTCCAAGGAAGCACCACATTTCCCATTCTCATAAAAATAATATTATTTAGAGTGCAAGTTAAAAACAATGAAAAGCATCCCATAACTGTTCAGGATGAATTTTGTTATGTTAACCTATTATACATGGTGTCCCAAAAGTCATACACAGGGGAAATTAACATTTTTTTTAGCAAAATGTCTTCCAAAATTTTTCATACTTAGTTTATTATATAGAGTTTTTCCCAGATAGCCTTTAAGAACGCCTTTGACAAAAGAAGAACGTATTGAAATCATTCTCATGGCTGGATCGGGAAGCTGTCGCAAGGTTGCGATGGACTTTAATAGGAAACATGGCGAGCACATCTCACACACACACACACACACACACACACACACACACACACACACACACACACACACACACACGACACTGTTGCTAAAATTATTAAATTCAAAAAGACTGGAAGTGATGTGGACCGACCGAGAAGTGGACGTCCACGAACATCCACCGACGAAGGCACGATCGACGTGGTGCTGGCAAACATAGTCCCCTATGCATGGAGTCTTTTGGGACACCCTGTATAATGATGTTATAGGAAAATAATCAACATCAGGGTGGTGTGACGCGGGCCAGTGAAAAACAAAAGTAGATTTACTTTCCAATATCAGCATGTCCCGTTTTATTCCTCTTATACCATAGCAGTTTGTCAAAGGATAAGAGTTTAAAAACTTCACTACATATCTACTCATATCGCGATCCTCAAGGCGGTGTCATTTCTGTCTTCACCGCCGAGGAATATTTGATAAGCGTTATGGTTTAGCCTGAAGTGCCATCTCAGCTGAGGTCAGCCAAATCATTTCTGAAACTGTTTTCAAATTCGCAAGCAAGGTGAGCAAGCGCTGCTGTAGCATAACTTCAGGATGCAGTGTCATCAAACAAGATCTCTCTACTTCCTCCAGACTGAAGATCTCCAAGATATGGACGAACACCAGCTGGGTCTAATAAATGAACAGAGGAAATGGCTGAATCTTAAACTTTCCATGAGTCTGAGACCGGTACCAAGGACTGTTTTTATTTTATTTATGAATCATTCATATTTTATCCTTGAACAATTACAAAATGTTATTCCATTGATGCTTAAGTCAAGTATATTCATCAAGAATATATTATTTGTCTAAGCTTTTTGTAGCTAGAGACCCCTTTAACTGTTAAACAAATGATTATTCAAACATTAGGCTCATTATTTAAACGTGTACAAAAATATTTTGGTGATTTATTGGAGCCATTGAGCCGTTTTAATTTCTGAACTCAACAGAACATATTTTTTAGTAAGATTGCCATTAGATTTGTCATTATTCCATTGTCATTAAATGTACCTAGCTTTCATTAAGTTGACCTTATTTATAGGCCTACTTGGTTTTTTTTGTTGTTTTTTTTGGTTGTTGAGGTGTACAGTAAATTCATTAAATTCACAGGACCAGTCAAATCAGCTCCTGGGTTGTGATTTCCATCACTGCAACAAAATAAACTAATCAGAAACAACCTGGCTATGATTTACGGGCCGCTGGGGATCACCAGACCTCACTCGATGAAATAAAAGCAGTTATTGGTGGACTCAGATTTTCCAACCCATTATGGGAGACTGAAAACTAAACGTACATGTTGCTGACAGACTTCCAAAGATCTCCTTAATCCTGTTACAAATAAACAGAGAAATCAGTCTAATGAAAAGAGCCTGAACTCGAACTGTGTCCATCTAAAACTAATTGCTCTGAATGTGTACTTGCTGAATCTTGAAGTTTGGGGAGAACACGGAGCCCCTCCTCGACTAATAAAGTTAGTGCACAGTCAGCATACAGCTCCCCGACACACACACACTTTTCCTCCTTAACCTGTATTACCAGCCTTACCCTGACTCACATCTGGGAAAAGTTAAAGACCAACATACAGGAGGAGCTGGAGAATGTGCCGGTAGATTAGCCTCCCTTTCAATCTCCTTTCTTCTCTACACAGGACGTTTTCTCCATAGGTCATGGCAGTGTGTGTGTGCGTGTGTGTGTGTGTGTGCATGCGTGTGCGTGTGTGTGTGTGTGTGCGCGTGTGTGGTGGAGACATTGCTTTGAACATTCCCCCAAACTGACAGGGGCAGCAGGGGAAGGCCTAAAAAAGATGTCTGTCAAGCAAGACAAAACAACACCTACTAATAATATGTCTAATTACGGTAGTGGGAACAGTAGTGTACCTTCCTGTAACTGCTACAGTCACACACTTGCTGCAAATAAGTATTACCATAATTACTGGAGAAGCTGTAGCAACCCTACGATGGACTCCTCTATTGATGCGGAATACCATGTTGTGTGTGCTGCCAAGTTATGAACCAGGTTTAGATAAGTTGTAAGTTGTGTCCTATGTCCAATATAAGCTCTGCTCATACGTCACTTAACACAACATGTGTTCAGCACATTAAATACGTCAGTGATTCAGATTTGGGGGAAAAAGAAAAAAAAGAAGAAAAAAAAAGCCAAATATGGATCAAGCCTTTCCAATCGAAATCGGCCCCAGTACTGATACTTGGGGCAGCCCAATAACGTTATGATACTTTTTAACTTAACACTATAGGAAACTACTATTATTCCATTTTCTAAATTGTATCTCTGATTTCCCCTGAACATCAAAAATGGTTTTACCAGATCACCAGGAGATTTTAAACTAAAGGGCAGGTCAGATTTTTCTGGAATATGATGTTTAACACTAACAACATAAAGGTATTTTGTGTCCAATATTCATATTCTGTATGAGAGAAAGTTTCCAAATTAGTTACTGTTGTATTTACTTATCATAATTACCATAGCTATTAACCTGTATCAGTTATACGTATATCAGGAACATAATTAGTTTTAGTGTTTAAGTGTTTAAAGCATATTACGTAATTATATAAGCCTGTAATAATAAATACTGTTACTCTTAGTGTTAGTCGACAATTGATAGTGCATTAGGCATTATATTAACTTAAGTAATTATAAAAAAATAAATAATATATATATTTTTTTAAACCTTTCATGCATAAATTATTTATACGCATATCCGGATTCTTCTATATTTTCTGTTTTTTTTTTTTTTTTTAAATACTTAAAACAGCATGATGTATGAATTGTTTCTGTCTAGACATTACTTATATTAAAATGTACATGGATTGTCCATAGGTTTAAAAAGAGGCTAAAACAGTATGTCTGAAATAATAATAAATAAATACATTTTCCAATCTCCCGATATCCAAAACATTACAACATGACATATTTTAAAGATAAAACTGCATGTTAATGTCCAAGACAAAATGTTTTAGTAAATATCATTTCTAAACATACACAATTTATACAGATTATGACTGTTGCATAATGCATGGAGGTATAAATAAATAAATAAATAAATAAATACATCTTCCCCAAGACACTAATTAAAAAAAAAAAAAAAAAAAAAAAAAAAAAAAACCACAACCAAACAAACAAAAAACTAGTTTTTAAAAGTCTAAGGTGCTCTGCGGAGTCTGGCACAAAAAAGCCTTTTTAATAATTTTTTTATTTATTTTTTTTTTTTACGTTCATTTATTTATTTTATGTACAAAGTTATTAAAAATTGAGAATGACATTCTAGAGAGGAGTCCTGACCTCATTTTGCCCAGAACACGACCCTCAAAATTCCCCAAACTCTCCCACGAGCTGCTCACTGAGTCAATCCAGACCGGCTGTCTAATCTCGGCATGTCATGCGTGATAACAAACAGGACAGACTTTCAGGGGTTTAAGGTGCTAATGAAGCTCTCAATCCATCCCCAAATGTGTTTCTGGAAGAACCAGATAAAAGTTATTCTGATAAAATCGTCTCTGATTAGCTCCTCACTGCTCTAAAAGGTACCTCTATAAACTCGCTCCACTTCAAACGCTGCCAGAGTCAACTCTTACTACAGCCAAAAAAAAAAAAAAAAGAAAAAGGCTATGACAACAGGATATGGCACGTTTCGCCTGATAATTACAGAGTCACACTGACAAAAGTACACAGTTTCCTCCTCCACAACAACAACAACAACACAATGCACAAAGAGAGGCAAAGAAATATCTCACTGGAAGCCATGCTTTTAAAACCGCAACAAGAACTGCACTGGTTGCATTTTTTCCTCTCCTTTGCACTCGGAGGCCTGGATTACGATGTGGTTTAAGAAAAGGAAACTACAGTCTTGTATGTAAATAATGAGAAATTACAGTTTTCATGGCAAGTTAAGCTTCTTTGGATGAATCATAAAGGTTCAGCTTTCTTGGGAAGTTGAAGATGCATTAAAACGTCCTTTGAAAAGTTTTTTTTTTTTTTTTTTTTGATGCTTCAAGAGAAAGTATGTTGAGCTCTCAAATTCTTCTTTCAAATACGTTATCATTTCTATAGTAACAGCTTACACAGTCACTCGTATGGTGGATGCACTACATAATCTAAGACTACTACTAATAATAATAATAATGAAAAAAAACAGTATTTATTTAAGTGTGTAACAGTTGATATGATGATATTTTCTGTGAGGAGACATTTATGGAAGGAGTCTCCAGTTTTAGTTGTAAGTCAGAACTAAATTTGTAACGGTATGGTTTAAAGCTGATATCATGTGATAACTGATATCACATAGCTGATATTATGTGATTTATTTATATTATTTGATATATGATTTAAAAGGATCATGGGAAATGTTAGGCATCACTGTCCCTAATTTAGTTCCTAATTGTATTCCTAAATGAGCTGAATAATTTAAGCAGCCCTAATTCCTATTTTGCTTATGGCAGAGGGTGATTTTATTATTGCTGTACAGCATGAAAGTCAAAATCATGTAGAAACACATTTCATGAAAACCACACGGGGCACTATTGACCCATCTTTTCTCTCAGGAGGAGCAGCTCCAAACTGGTGGAATTTAAGTCATCACCTTGTGGGCTTGGGCAGGTCCAGACTGGCTCTGCACACCTGCAGCGCGTGCACGTGCACGTGCACACACACACACACACACACACACACACACACACCCTTTTTGTAACAGACTTCCTGAGTTGTGTGCTGACACATATGTGTCAGGTTCTCTACATGTGCCTCGTTCTACTGCTACTGTTTGCCATAATCACACACACACACACACACACACACACACACACACGCGCACACGCACACGCACACGCACACGCACACTGGCTCGGCTCTTAGCTGCAGGCAATTTGACAGTGACATATTCATCAATTACGTCACTTATCTTACATCACTGCTTCTATGACACTGATCGCCTCCATCGCCAAGGAAACAAGTATCTGATTGGATGGCAACTCTGCATTATTTTAGATATTTTTTATCTATAATAAAAATCTTTTTATCTGCATTATTATACTTTTTCCAATTTGCTTCAACGTCTCTGGGCTGAACTGGTGAACTCTGGAGCAGTTCGAGACTGGCAGGAGGCCCACATGCTTGTGGAGAGATTCTGTCTCCGTCTCTGTCTCACTGCCATCTGGGCTAAATGCGCTGTCGGTATGTTACGTTCAGCCAGTTGCAGTCAAGCCAATAAACAAACCTGTCCAAATAGTGCTGAGTGAATCGATTCACAAAGGAATCATTCTTTTAAATGACTCTTTCAAGTGAGTCGGGTTAAAAAAAAAGAAGTCAAAGGCCAAGGTCCAGTTTGTAAAATGTTGTAGAAAGCCTGTCACAAAGAATGTAGTAAAAACAGGTTTTAGTTTGAAAAATCTGTTTGTGTGTTAAAAAAAAAAAAAAAAAAAAAAACACTAAAGACCATCTTTAAAGCTACAAAGATCTTTTAAAGATTGAAAGATACGATACAGTATAACCTTTCATTCATTCTAGTTTGATTTCTATTCAATTATAGTACCGGAGCTCAGATCTGCTTGTCAATCTCATAAATGTATTAATCCCTAGTTATAAGGTATATGTTATTAGCAAACTGAGTGTAAATGGTATATTAGCCAGTCCCTCCAGAAATTAATTCAATTAATTCAAAATCAAAACACCGCAATATTCGGAGGAACTTGCAATTTTTTCAAAATTTTCCGCAGATTTGAGCCAAGACTCATCACGTGACGTCATCACAACAAGCATTCAGCCAAAGCCCTCTTTGATTCACGTGTCGAACATGAGCACAGCTAAAAAGGTCTCATGTACCAACAAACATCACTTCGAAAGACCGTGCAAAACGGTTTCGTGTGATTGCAATTTCGTCGATTCAAGGAGTTTTCTGCAAAAAAGCACAAAAAACTCTGCAAGTTGCATCACAAATTTTGAGAGAAAAGAAACACACAGCAAAATCAAGCATTTTCTACCAAAATCAAGCTATGCAACCATGAACATGATGTGATGACTCAAACGAATCAATTCACAACGTTTGATTCACTTAAATTTCTTCAGAAGAATCAAATGAGCATCCGAGCGAGTCATCATGGTATCAGTGGCATTAGAACAAAAAGGAGGTCTTGTGATACGTTTTGGTGCAGATCATTGAACACATACCTGTGTGTCACACCTGAAACCGCTGCCATCCATAACCTGTCGAGCGGTCTGAACCAAAGTAACAAAGACGGATCTGTGTTTTGTATCCTCCGTCGACGGCTTACTGGCTGATCGTGAATGGTGGCGACAGAAACTTTCAATCTAGCACATTTCTCCATAGCTTCGTCAACACAAAGGGCTCGGGTCAACTCCACGTACAAATCCCCGTAACTGGCAGCATAGCATGATCGCTCTAGCCAATAGGATTCAGGATTCATGCTTTTAGGTCAGTATAGACTATTTGTCAAGGTCAATCACATCTCGCTGTTTTAAAGGTCTCTGATCTATATCTTAATGGTGCCAGGGCAAGCGTCAGCCTGTAGAAATCCCATGATGCACTGCAAAGAGCAACAGTCCTGTTGTGTGAGCAAATCCCTCAGTAAGACTGAGATAAGAGGGACAGGGAGGTTATAATCGAATTAATTTGGTCTACCATGCATCACCAGGCTGCGGCGGATTAAAGGAACTAGCTTGCCATCAGTCACTACTGAAAACAATGATTCCCAATGAATTTTCTCCTCAGTGTTTACATGGTTCATTCAATGGGATGCTAACCAGTGATCAGAACATGTAATCAACATCATAAAGGTGTTTAAAAAAAAACAAACAAAAAAAAAACCCCAGCAATAACTCACAATCAACCATGTGAGCCAAATTCCACTAATCAGTCATGCACATGGGCACACAGTGAAACTATGACCTAATGAGAGTCAGCTCACAGCCCAGGTCAAAGGCAAGGAGACATTCCGGGAGTTCTAGCAAATTCTTGGAATGTGTGTGTCATGGTCACATATCTTGTGGATCTGAGGTGCCAGGCTGAACGAAATCCTCTTAGGTTTCAGTCACGTACCACACACACACATCGTGCGTGACAATTCAGTGGATTTAAGCTTCATTTAATAACAAAACAAAACAAAACAAAAAAAACCGAAACATCCAGAACATAAAATCTCAGTAATGTCCAGCCCTTGTATGTGGTAAACAGAAAACACAACCATCTTACAAACTTAAATAAATAACTAACAGAAGTAGGTATGTCTCAATATTACATTTTCATATCATGATGAGTTTCACACGTTGTAAGCAGACCTACTGTAGAGCGGCCATTTGGTCGTCGTCTTTCATAAAGTCATATTCACTCTTGTCAGGTGACCAAAATATTTGTTTTGATTTGTCTGAAGATGACCTAACACTGTCCAAAAATTAGGAACCTTACAACCGAAGAAGGGTCTGTTATACGGTGTTTCACCAGAGAGCCGATTGTTACAGTGGTTAAGATCGTTATTATACCGCAGTGCTGCTGAATGCTTGAATCTGATTGGTAAAAGGTGTTGATTAGCTTCAGTAGGTTGATATTAATGCGCTCATTCTAATACGTTATCGTTTCCATAGTAACGGCGCATTCACGGGGACTTGTACGGCCGATGCGCCACATAATCTAAACCTAATAACCGTTAGGTTAAAAAAAAAACAACAACAAACAAACATATAATGCTGTTTTCTGTGAGGAGACATTTATTTATCGGTTATTGAAGGAGTCTCCAGTGTCAGAGCTTTGAAACAGACAGTAAACCAAAGGCTTCAAGAAAGAGGAATTTTTTTTGGTTTCTCTGTAACATGACAAGCTGTGTTTTTGTCTTGTTTTGCAAAAATTACAGTAAATGTAACTAGGAAAATTATGATCTTAAAGGTAACTCCGCCTCGTGTTGGGTCGCATAACATCACATCACCCTGTTGTTGATTATTTTCCTATAACAGCACACCCCAGAGTGTTTAATTTAAAACTTTATGTTGTTTAATACTTACTAACAGCTCCAATAAATAACTAACAATTATGATGGTACATATCTGCCTGATGTGCCCAATATTGGAATAATTCATTGATATTCTCAGGTTCTCAGGTGCAAAAAGTTTGAGAACCCCTGCGTTAGAAAACAGCTGTCCTTATGCTGCCCTATAAATGGGACAGAATTTATCTCCGGAGCATAAACGTTGCCTCCAATCTGGAAGTTTCACTTAATCAAACCAGAAGAACAGAATTGTGTCTTTCCACAGCTTCTTATATGCTCTTCCTGGAAAGACCCAGAGTGTGTGTGAGATGTGAAACCAGACATTTCAGTCAGCAAATAACACATTCAGCCTCTTGGCCTCAAAAATTCATAGGAAAAGGAGTTCAGTGCAATCATTTCTCCCCACTGTGGCTCCTCAACCCCCTCTCCTTCCTCTTTCCCTCTAACCATAACTGCCGGTTAGAAAAGAAATGCCGGAGACACAAAGTCTCACAGCTGCCTTGTTTGTTTGTTAGTCAGCTGATCTTGCCATGGTGGATGCAGTGTGCCCAATATGTGTGTGTGTGTGTGTGTGTGTGTGTGTGTGTATTGGATGAGGACGAGAGCCTACGTTGTAATTAAGGGACCCAAAATAGGCCAGCAGCAGAGTCCAGGCTTTCCAAAACACTCTGCACACTTGCAACTCTCAGGGGCCAGAGCACTGGGATTCGTTTGTTTGTGCGTGTGGCTTCATGGAAGGGAGGAAGGGAAACGGAGCCGATTATGGCTGTCACTGAGATCCAAGAGATGGGATGGGAACTACTGTAAACATACTCTGCATTCCTGTACTGTTTTCAATATGCTTCCATCAACTTTCCTTTTTCTTTCCTTCAAACTTATTCTCTGATGAAATGTTTCTATCCTGATGGGAGTGGTCTCTTCCAGGATGGCTCCACCTCCCCCCTCCCCCCAACATCCACAGGACAAGTGGGCTCACTCAATGGTTTAATGAGGATGAAATGATCTCAACCCAATGACACACCAATGAGAAATACTGGAGCAAGGTGTTCTCCACCACCATTGTCACTGTTCATCCTTTCAGTACAGTTCCAGAGACTTGTATGTGCACTGAAGATGTTCTTGAAGCTCATGGTGACCCATCACCTTACTAACAGACTTTATGTTGGCTATCTGCAACTCTGCGCATTGGTTCTTACCAGTCCAACAGGAAAACATGAGCTTTTCAGAGCAAGACCATAATATCTACAAGGAAATTGCCAACATCACTTACTTTTCCCACACTTTGCTGAGGCACAATAAGCCATGCAATTGTGGGTTTTTGTTTGTTGTAGCTCCGTTGCTGAGTGATGAAAACTACCCCAATATCTACCAACAGCTTGAAGTCTGGCTTGCAAAACTGTACCCTACCAGACATCTTCGACAGGATCACATTTGCTATTGAATGCTTGAACTTTCCACAATTTTTTATTTGCTTTTAAGTGCTCATTCTTTAATGGATTAAAATGAAATCATAAAGGCCCACCAGAAGACAGTCAATCACTAACAGTCATAGCATCAGCATAGCATAGATATGTGCAGCTCTAAATGTATTTCTCAAAGGAACACAAACATCAATGTACTTTAGGCAGCAAGAATTTGTTTCGAGCTGTGTACAAAGCTATATAAACATGCTAACTAGCGTTAGCATAGTTGGTTAGACAAAAATGTCAACCTTGCCAGACTGCAATGCTTTCTGGGCAAGTTCTGCTCCTGAAGTCTACAGTTATGTTGAATTGTTTCCTCAGGCCTTCAAGAGCTCATCAAACAAAAATCATCTGAGCTTATAAAGTAATGGAATGAGCCTTATAATAGTGGGAGTGCTTCACTAAGTAAAATAACGAGGGCGAGTTGAAAAAAGCTTGCATTAAAATAAATAAATAAATAAATAAATAAATAATTCAAATGGAGACATAGTGAAAGTCATGATTGTTCCAGAACATGCAAATGGCGCTAAAAACAACTAGCACCGACTGCGAAAACAAGGTGGATCTGGTCTATATTAATACTTCCTTAACCACAGAGGCTGGGGAGCAGCCAGAAATCTGTCAATAGCCGGTGAAAAAGAGGGTGTGGATTTGGTCAAGATTAGTGAGTGGAGAACAGATTCCACATTCGGCACATGGCCACCATACACAGCAGATATCTACAATCCTGCAGCATGAAATAAAGCTGAAGCAGAGCTCTTAATTATCTTCATTTTACAGACAGCTCCTCATTTTACAGACAGCCTTAAAAGAATGCTATGACAAGATGGTGCCAGAATGCAAAGTTAAAAAAAAAAAAAAAAAAAAGAGGAATGTACTATATGTCTCAATCAAGACGTTCATGAACTTCACGGCTAAGATGAAATGCCATTACGCGATTGTGAAATATCACTATTTAGTGTGAGGTTATGTGACTTGACGAACAGAGGAAGCTTTGTCAGGATGAAAGACAAGAAGTGACCTAAAAAAATTCAGTCATCAAGTTACCAGTTACCCCCCCCACTCCCCCCACCCACCAAAAAATCTTTAAAAACAGCACACAATCACTGATAAACAAGTTCCCACTTGTCCTTGTGGTTCTGAATCAAAGTGAGGAAATCCACGACTGAGTCTGTTAGAGTCTACCTTAACAGAGGCAGCCTAACAGGCTCCACATGTCTGGCCTTGTCTTCCAGATCGCAGAAATCAGTTGAAATGGAGTGAGCAGACCAGCTCTACCAGCTTTGCAACACTCCAGCAAGAGCCACCATTACCCAGAATGCACCACTGCTGATACACACCCAGATTGACGTCTGCCTAACCACACTGGACTGACGAAGAATCCAGAGGCTGCAAAGTACAGCCTCAAGCTATAAACAACTACAGTCTGCAGATTCTGGGTTAAGGCCACCAAACCCCCCACCGTTACATAACAAGGTGAAGTAATGAAAAGATTACACATTTATTTTCCATTTTTATATTATTTTCCATGTTTATACAGATTATATACTGTATCTATAGATTTTTGTTATGCTGAACCATTTTGGACATCAACTGGTTTCACCAACTAAAGCCTCAGAAGCATTTTTACTTGCATAGCTGAAAGATTTTGCTCCAAAATGTCCTTTTTCCCTAGAAAGATTTCTTACAGGAAGTCATAAGTCACAATACTAACGATAGCTAGTTAAACTGACAAGATTTACGACTATTTTTCAGTCATATGCATACATTTTCATAATCTTCACTGCTAACTCTGGCCAGCTAGCTAATATATGCTAACCTGATAAGATTTCTGACAGGGTTATGAAAGGAATATCAAATAGGTTATTTAAAAAGTGATCTTCACTACTAACACTAGCTAACCAATAGGAGCTAACCTGACAGGATTTCTAACAGGATTTTTTTCAAGGAATATTCCTAAATGTTCACTGCTAAAGCTATCAATCTAGCCAATATAAGCTACCTTGATAGGATTTCTGAGATATTTAAGACACATTTACAAATCAGAATCTTCACTGTAATGCTAGGTAGACGGGCTAATATAAGCTAACTTGATAGGATATTTCACCAAAAAAAAAAAAAAAACCTCTATAAATGCAATAATAAAACTAGGCCCATGTAGACATTTGATATACTGACTCAAAGAAACACACATCTGTCAGACAGACCCTTTTCACCGAGTTAGGCACCATTTTAGGGAGCATTTGAGCTCATACTGATTCAGAGGAAAGAAAAGGTTGGCTTGCTTCTAAAGATCCTTAAATTCAAAGGACCACAACAACATCTCGGCGAAGGTAACCCCATATAGTTCCAGTTAAGCTTAATACTGTGATAATATCCAAAAACCGTGATACGAGATTAGGCAACCAAGTCATTTAAAAACCTTCCCAGATAACTTAATCTTGGCAGACGTCACTAGCTATTAAACAAGATAAATTAGGTCATCAGACTGGCGCACCAAACAGCAGATTTGTACATGTTGAATCATGCATGTGGTGATGCTGAATAAAGGCAGGAACTGTGGTCTGTGGAGTGAGAATGCATTAGACAGCAAACCACAAAAACAAAATGATCACTGAGATGAATTCGAGGGGAAATGGAGCGTGTTTATTTATATTTATCAAAGCTTCAAGCCTGGTAAAACCAGGCCCGTGAACCGCACAGCTGCGGTCATGATGGAATTAAAGAGCAATACGAGCAGCGATGATGAAACTAAACACACCCTCAGTCACATTAGAGTGTACGAGTCGTCAGAGACGTGGAAAAAGTGAGGGTGGCATGTCAGTTTCCACTCCATTCCACCTGCAGTTCATTTAGCATCCATACATGGCTATTCCCGCTGAGAGTGCAGCACCTCTTTATGAGACGGACCACACACAGACAGACAGACAGAGAGACACACCCGCCGAGGTTATTTTACAGCGCTACCGCAAAGCATGGCACAGGAACAAAGTCAGGAGCTTCTTGTAGAGCAGCAACTAAGCAACAGCACAGGAGTAGACACCGAGGTGAAGCAGAGTGCCGCCTGTTACAGCCTGATTAATCGCCTCAGAGCGACTGCTCACCATATTCAGCAAAAGATAAAAAGGTCAAAACCTGCTGGTTATTGTGCACAAATTACAAAAAAAAAAAAACCCTGAAATGCAAGAAGGACGAAATGTATCTGAGCTCCACATAATGAGGTCCCAAGAATTGGATATGCAGTGAACTAGGATATTTAACATCCACAATATTGGCATCGTGGGTACTTCAAAAATATCCTCAGTACCTTTCATTCAGGAAACGGCTGCGTAGGTAAATAATATTTATCCCTGAAAACAACATGGTGGACAGAACTGTCCCTCTAACTGAGGAAAATGCTTACAAAAGAAAATTTTTTTAAAATTCATTAAAAAAAAAAATGAATAAAAATGTTAACACTATATTTACAGCTTTGTACTGCTTTGATTCATATTTGTCCTCACATATTGACTGACATCATGTACGGAGTAAAAAAAAAAGTTTAGCGCGTTCTATTATAAGATAATAATAAACGACTGGATGGTGTGACGTGGCCCATGAAGCATGATTTTCCTATAACAGCATGTACCAGTGTTTTATTTCTCTTATACCACAGCAAATTGCATTAACCATTCTTATTCATTAAAGAATTGCACATCATACTTTTTACCCATTATTAGTTACAGGAAACAAGTCAATACTGTTATCACATATGTTATAGCTGCTATAAACAGCTGATCCCTCAACAGTCCATCTTTTTTCTCTCTCAAAAGACAAAAAAAAAAAAAGGCAGCGTGTCTTGTTACCAGAAAACCACAAAGTACAAACTGAAGACTCTGCCGTGTCTGATAACTTAAAGTTACAGCTTTACATCTGACTTGACAAAGCGCTGACACCGGAGGCTACGTGAACATCTCTCACAGAACAAACTCACCATATGAACAATTACACACATTTTCTTCTAGATCAGATTATGTCAAACGTCCACCATAGATGTCCTTGAGAATTAGGCGTTACTATAGAAACTATCACATTAGAATGAGTGCATTAATATAAACCTTTGACTTGCTGTTATAGAAAAATGAAGCAGAACATTCTGACCAATCAGAATAAAGAATTCAACAGTGATGTGGTAGAATGTTATACAGTTTAATGTAAGTGGCTAATGTATTAGAACTCGAAGCTGACTAGCCGTTATCCAGCTGAGACAAAAACAGTTAAAAACAGTCAGCTACCTAGTATTAACTACCATCAATAATAGAGATCTATGACACGAAATGGACTCCAGTAAAAGTCGATGAAAAAGCAATGTTACAGCAGAGCAAACATGCTAATTTGGCAAAAATGAGCATGCGTGTGTGTGTAAGAATATTTGTGGAAGCACTGCTAATCCAGAAGAATATAAAAACCACAAAATAGCGTCTGGCCTGAGAGGACATTTCTGGCTGACTAGGAATTTTTGAAGGAGATCAGCACTTTCACTGCAGAGAGGGAGGAGAAGACTAGCACTGCAGCCACAGGAAAGTGGTCCCACAGCTGTTTTTCTTTCCCTCCTTCAAAAAAAACCCCCTATTATTAATAACACCTGCTGTTTGTTCTGATCTCTTATTAAAGAAAAAAAAACTGTGCTTTTAATTATAGAGCATTTGGTCCAGACAAGAGAGAAGAGCTGCTGTTGCATGGATATAGAACCGTTTCATCTTTTTACTCCTACAAAAAGCAAAACATTATTTAGGTAATGGTTGCAGTTTGTTATTATTTTATTACTGAAAAACTTGTAGCTATGCTTGGACTTTCCCCAGGCCAAAAATAACCACAGGGGTGTGGGGTCAGGACGAGACCAAACTACGCGTTGCGTAATCCTCTGATGTACTTACATAATGGGAGGGGAAAAGCATGGAGGGGACTTTTTCGCAGGAACAATCAGTCCCTCCAGGATTTTGCGACTGCAGGAATTAATGCAAAATCAGGGAAACCCGTACTGCAGATTTTCTGCAGATTTGGGCCAAGACACGTCATGTGACGTCCTCACAATACTCATTCAGCCAAAGCCCTCGTCGATTCACGTGCATCGAACAGGAGTACAGCTAAAAGGTATCATTTACCAACAATCACTGCGAAAGACCGTGCAAAACAATTTCGTGCAATTGCCTTTTCGCCAATTCAAGTAGTTTTCTGCAAAAAAGCACAGAAACTCTGCAAGTTGCATCACAAATTTTTGAAAAAAGCCGCAGCAAAATCAAGCATTTTTGGCCGGAACAATCACAAAAATTGTGACGAAATCCTGTACGGACTGAACAAACCTCGCATGGAACCAGTGAAAGATTTAATTTAATGTTAAACGCTGTCTGGGTGAGAAGGGTGCCATTACTTGTGACGTATATGTTCCTCCTCAAAAGCAGATACTAAAGTGAGACCTCATGCTGTTAAATCAACATGGCTGCTCACATCACCCTGCAATAGAACAGGGCAGTTAGTGATTCCCCGGTCATGTGTTAGGAGAGAACGGACGGTATCTAAACGTTTCGTTTAAATAAGCTAGTGCGTAAAAGCATTTTTTTGGGGGGGCTTACAATGCACTGATAAAAATAGACAAATACACAAAGCTAATTTGGCCAAGAAAATAATTAATCACTAGAGTTGATACTGAATTGGGACATAGTTAAATGATTTGCTATAAATATTTCAAAGTTCTTTCATTTTACGTAAATATTTAAACACTAAAATCCTAACGATACACGTTCCGTAACGTACTGGATTCCAGTCAAATTGCCAATAACGCAAGCTAGAAAGTAGTAAGCTGGTACTACTGAAATCTCATGTTACACAGGAACCGTGTTTATGCCAAACAAAACAAAGTGGGCATAAGAAATTCCACACCAATACAAACTTCACCAACGTGAGGAAAGAAGAAGCACTTTTTTTGTGTGTGTTGTGAACGCAGTGGGCTTCAAAAAGCTGAGAGTCAAGAGATCAGAGCAGGTCACGTCACCCCTACCCTCTCTCCTCAACTCCCCCTGCTCCCTTCCCCCAAACGCTCCTTCACTCCCTCTTAAAAGAAAGAATCTGGGCACCGCTTCTAGCGTGAGCTAATAAACCGTGACAAGTTTACCAACCGGCATCTTGAAAAGCGATTTGCTGAAATTTACCAGGCTGAAATTGGGGAGTTTTCCAATGGTGACGGATCAAAACTGATTTAAGGCAAATAGGTGGAAAAAACAAACAAACAAAAAAAACAGCCAAATCTCAAAGCACCATGTTAATTTCTTATGAATGGCAGAAATGACAAAAAGGGCCATGCAGTCCACTGAACAGGGCAGCGTTCCCAGAGCTAAAGCTACATTACTCCATGCACTGATGACCGATCTCTATTCAAGCCATGCCAAGCTTTGTTCTCTCAGTAACAGATTTAGGATTTCCACCGTTACACACAAGCCAAAACAATCAGTGAGATCTACTTCATACTCTTTCACACGAGACAAAGGAGTACATTATATAGAAGGAATAAAACACTTTGGGGGCATGCTGTTATAGGACAATAATCAACGACTGGGTGATGTGATGCAGGTTTTCTTGTTACACCTCAAAGCTGATTGTTTTCCAAGAACTGCACATCGCAATTTATTTAAATCCTTTCATACAACAGCAATTTGCTAACAATAACACTTTTTAAATGTATATTGTATATTTACAGTCACATGCCCAAATGACGAAGGATCCAACTACGTGGATCGTGTGCAATGTCACAAATACTAAACGCACAGCTCACAGACTTGAGATCTCCAGTAGACTCTAAAGGCTCCAGCGATTCGAGCTCCGTTTCCTGAGGCATCAGACAAACAACAAACTCGCACACACGACTCCTAAAAGCCTCTATTAAATAACTTAAACCCGCATCGCCCACACTGCTCTGTGGTTTTGCTTCGATTTCCATTTTTCCCCCTCTTTCTGCAGAATCTGAGCTTTTCTGGTTTGTGTAAAAGTTTGTGATTTGCAATTTCCTCTGCACGCAGAAGACCACTGAAATTCTCCAGGCTTTTCTACTCAGTGCTTTCTGTATCGGAAGAATCTTAAAACTAAGTTCAGGACTTTAATATTCCTCAAAAGGCGGCCCTGCTCTGAACATGCAAAAAAGCAGTGATAATTCACATCACTTCATTTACATAACTGACCTGAGACCACATTATTTGGATGTCATTTGAATTCTCTCTTTAATCATTATTCAGGTATAAACTGCGAAAGCAACGTGGCAAAGCTGCCAACATCTTCCTGCTGGGTGTAAATGTTATGTCTTTATGCATCGCTGTTACATTTGTACACATGGTTATGTCATTACGCAGTGTTGCTACATCTTTACTCATCATTGTTGCATCTTTACCCAGTGTATGTCTTTATGTGTTTATTTGTCGTAGTTTCATCTTTACGCATCACTGCTGCGTCATTACGCATCACTGCAGCGTCTTTACGCATCACTGCAGCGTCTTTACGCATCACTGCTACAGCTTTACGCATTACTGTTATGTCCTTACACATAGTTGTAACATCTATGTGTGTCACTGTTATGTCTTTTTGTTTTATGTGGGTATGCATCAGTTATGTCTTCACACATCATTATTAAATATTTACACATCAATATCGTGTTCTTATGCATCTTTATGCGGCTAGCTAGCCAGCTAACGTTAGCATAGGCCTCGAACGGAAACACGGTGCAATTGTGCCTATCAGAAATGGGAAATAGGACTGGTGAGCATGTGAATGCAGCATCAGCCAAACATGAAGTGAATTAGCACTGACTTGCAGAGCTGATTCACTCCAGAACCGAGGTTAAAACATACAATCTGTATGAAGCTCTTTCTGATTAAAATAACCCTTCCCAACACTGGTTTTAATACATCTGTGCCGTCTTCTTCTTCGCTCTACTACGCTCAGACTAATTGCCATTGCTTCTCCGTATGTAGCAAGGATCAAGCCATGACACGTGCTCTTAATCAGCATAATATCGTCAATATGGAACTGGAGTCGGATTCAAGCATCAACACTGACAGCACACATCCGTACATACCACATGCAGGAATACAAAAATACTTTAAGAAGAAAACAATGACATCCATATGTTTAAAACTTATCAAATAAATAAAATAAAAATAAAAGAGCTTGGCTATGAAGAGAGCAACAAGAACCAGCGTTGTGTGTCTCATATAAAACAGAGAAAACAACAGAAACAATGGCAAACTGCTTATAAGCATAATAATTATGTAATGTGGACTGTCGACCCTATAAGCCTACATCAGGGAAGGTTGTTACCATAGAAACTACTGTCAGAGCTGCTGTTATAGAAATTTAATCAACACCTTCTGACCAATCCGAATCGAAAATTCAACATCACTGTGGTATAAGTTGCTATAAAGCAACAAGACAAATGGAAATGTCTGCTCCGGTACGGATTCTGTTTCAGACTTTTTCCAGACAGTTTCTTATTTTTCTTTCCTCAGTTTGTTTATTTGTCTCAGAATCTCCGCTGTACCTTATGTACCGCCTTACGTACTTGCTCACCCGTCCTTACGCTCTTCCCTACAGGATGCACATGGAGGAAGATAAGATTCGGCCTCTGATTAGTCATTACCCAGGGATCTTTCGCATGCTGTCTGCCTCCCGGCCTGTCACAGGCCAGAACAGGTGCTTTGTAATATGCTCGTCTCAGTGGAAGTCCCCGGCGATGGGCTGTGCAGGGGCATGTCTGTGTCTTAATCTTATCCACGCTATCCTGAGCATTAAGTCGCTCTGAGACAGTGGCTACTGGAATGAAAGAGAACGTCAAAGGCCAAGAGCGCTGAACGGAAATTGAGGCAGACTGCTTCAGGGTTTGTCTTTTCTGAATAAATAAAGGAAGTCCCCAGCACTGAGGACAGGATAGAGGCTCAGGATGAAGGAGGTTCGAGAGAAACGTTTTTCTGCTCGGTATGAATCTGAATCTTATGGAAGCCCTGAACTGCAAGTTGTGAAAACGAGTGAACTTGTTGTTTTGACTTATTATTATTATTATTATTTAACACCCCACTTTCATTAGGACACATTTACTGAATATTAGCTTATAGTAGTAATAATAATTCTTCATGCTGTTTACAGATAGTATGTAAGCCAGATGGTATAGAAGAAGAAGAAATCAAACAGTACAAATAAGCTGAAGTGAAGTGAAGCTGAAAATGAAGATTATAACAAATGGAAGGATTAGGAATCATAATAGTATGAGATCACTCAAAATACAGAGTTGTTAAGGTGAATTAACAAGATTGCAAATCAAACTAAGGACACAATATCTTGAAAAAATTTGTTATTATGCCACAATAATGAGATATTACATCATACAGTATAATGGCACAGCATGTCAACATTGTTTTCCACAACTTCAGGACTTCCATAAAACCTGAAACTCCAGGCCACACTTGCGCTTGCTGACACTTAACTGACTCACCAGCTATGTGTGTGTGTGTGTGTTTTGTGAACAAGGACTAGCTGGAATGCGTGTCCCCTCTGGTACCACGTAGCTTCACGTCTGATTACTCACCCTGAGAGCTGGACGCCCCCCTGACAACGCACCTCATTGTACCGTGCACACAATGGACGCCACCGGACTTGAATGGCGGCCTCGGCTATGAGAAACGGGCCGCATTAGCATGACAACACCGAGTCCGTCGACCACACAGCTTGTGCTGTCATGACAAAACGTGGCTTACGTAATGCAAAAGCGGGAGACAAGACGTGCTGGTATTCACTGCTGGGACATGTCGCGTTAAAGCCTACACGTGGACCTGTGTGGAAAATCATTTGTGCACTATATACAGTAGCTAGCACGCTACGTCTATTTTTGAAGAGGCTATTAGAAAACATTGCGATGATACTGTAAACTGTGATCAAATTTAAATATCCAAACCTATGATTAGATTAATGCCTGATAATTTGTTAATTCATTTTTCTTTAATTAATGCTGGTCCTGCAGAAGTATTTCGCAACGTCTTCGTGCACCAGAATTTCACCCCTTTGAACCCAAAGTGGGCGGAGCTCATTCGAAGTAAATCTTCGATGTAAATCTCCCGCCTATGTAGCTTTTATCATGCTCCTTGATTCAGTTGGTCCGTACTTGTAGGGTTGAACAAGTTCAGTTCCTGCTCGACCGTGGGCTGTCGATCATGCATGCTCATTAGAATATTAGGCCACACCCAGACATTTCTCATATAGTCCTGAAATACAGCCACAAGTTAACTGATGCACTTAAGTTTTAATGAACACTGGATGTCTTCGCTCAGATGGATTCCAATTTCTGTTACTGTCTTAATTTACATGTATGCAAAAATTAGCGTGTAAAGACCGGCAAACATCCAGCTAGGATTCACGACATGAACGTGCGTGCTGTTTATGGAGACACAGAGAGACAGACAGGAGCCGCTCGACATCTCTTTTCCTCTGCTGGGTTTTTCCTGGGGTTCTTTTGTCCCTATGTAATGCCTGCCATGGCAGAAACCCAATGCTCCAATGTGGCAAGCTCCGCTTACAACACACACACACACACACACACTAGCAGGACACATAATCGAATAGATAAAGCTCTAATGTATACTAAACATCATCCACACACCAGTACTTTTCCACAAAGGAGACACTCTACTTCAGGCCATATCTGTCCAGATTTGAGGTACCTCTGTAAAAACACGAATCGAGACGTGTGAAAACACTGAGATCTGCAGTCAGAGAGTTCACGTTTGTTAGAACAGCAGAGCTTCTGCACAGGAAACCCAATCACACCACCAGCCTTTCCTACAGGAAGTCACCTCCGGACCTTAACCACTGTTTCTCATACACACACACACACACACACACACACACACACACACACACACTCCAATGAATGCTGTGTAAGCCCAACACCTGGCTCTATGAAGGGAAAATGTGACAAGGCAAAGATAGAGAATAACAGCACAGAGTCTGTGTGTTTGTGTGAATGGAAAAAAAAACCCAAAAACTTAAAAACACTGCTCAGAATCCCAAAAATCGCATGACTGTGTTTACTCAGCATTTTGTCTGTAAACACGGTGACAGTCAGAGACAGAGAGATGAATCTGAACTGATTTTCAACTCGGTGTGCATGAACTGCTTACTGCTGGAAAAACACAGCATGAATAAAGACAGGACTTGAACAAATCCGGAGACAGAAAGTTGAGATGAAACTAATAAAGGAATCTATTTTTACTTTACGATACTAAACAGGTCTCGATATGCAATCGACAATCTGGTGAAAGATGGTAACAATGTTACTATTTAGAGCTGTTTCAGTACCATTCAGCGTTACGTTGTACAAACAGTTTGATTTCAAAAGTAGTAGAATGAAAAGTGGTAGCTGGGAGGCCACGCCTCCTTTGCTTAAACTGACATGCACAAAGCCACACCTCCTTTAGGTGAACTGGCATGCACAGAGGCCACACTTTCTTCACTAAGACTGTCATGCACACAGGCCATGCCTTATTACTTAAACTGATATGCACATAGACCACTCCTCCTTTACTTGGGCCACACCTCTTTTAGTTGAACTGACAGCCACAGAGTACAACACACCCCCCTCATTGAGACCAGCAGCCACAGAGGTCACGCCTCCTTTACTGAGACCAGCAGCCACAGAGGTCACGCCTCCTTTACTGAGACCAGCAGCCACAGAGGTCACGCCTCCTTTACTGAGACCAGCAGCCACAGAGGCCACACCTCCTTCACTGTCCCCAACAGCCACCGAGGCCACGCCTCCTTTTCTGGGACTGAATGGCACAGAGGCCAAAGAATGTTTATTGGAAAATGTTTCTAAATAGCACTTTAGTGAGGAAATGAGCGCACTGTTAACTGAATTCACCATTACAGTTGCAATCTCTTGACAATGTCTGCGCAATACACTCCATTTCTGCCACACTGTTGTACTCGGTGAAACTTTACAGCTCTGGAGATGAAAAAAAGACTGCGTACC
>CM042544.1:4504769-4529769 GCA_023630585.1 Cranoglanis bouderius
CTAACCTCAGTAACCACAAGGAAAGTTTTTTGTTTGTTTGTTTGTTTGTTTGTTTTCTTTTAAAAGTAGTTTTCCTTACGGGGACCAGCTGAGATCCGCAAAATGTAAAAAACTGCCTGATATTCCTAGCAGCTTCATGCCGTCTTCACTACCCCACTATCTTTTCATCAGCCCTTGCGCCTTTGCAAGCTGAGACAGGTAGAAGCTAGAACTATTCTCATAAGGTAACTTCACTGACGCCAAACAGCCCTGCGTCTCAATCGTCTCTGGTTTCAGTGCTAGTGTGCTAGCTGTCATTGAAATGCAGATAACTCTGAGCAGTGGAGATTTTAGCTCTGAGAAAGCAGGGGGAGTGTGTTCTGGAAAAAGGTTTTGACACGGCGGTGAGCTTTCTTTTGCTACGGACTGATAGGACTGAAGAGCGGCTCGAGACAAAACAAATCAAACAAAGCCACATCTTGGCCCTGCAGGTCTCATCTTATCTAAACAGCAATCCCTCTCAAAACAAGAGCTCTTCCTGGGGCAGCGAGAGACAGGAACCTGACAATGACGTCCTCTGTAATATCACACACTGTTCAGTGTGATATGGCGAGATTAGGGATGGCGCAATGGTGAATCTCAGAACGCGTGACGGGTTCCAACATCCTGTCTGCTCTGATGGTGGTGTTCAAAAATGTACCAACTTTAGCTGGGTTTCGCAATTTGAAACAAATTGTAAACGTGAAAGAAAATGCAAATGAGTCTCTGCTTACATCAACTGTAGTCATGCGAAAATCCTCAAGGTGACGTAAAGGTGATTATGGAGAAAACACTACATTACCTAATACACAAAAACAAAGCACCAAAACATCAGCATAATGAATAGATTTGCAGACTGATTCATTTGATTCATTCATTCATTCATTTTCAGTAACCAATTAAACCTAGTCAGAGTTCTGGTGATGTTTGATGATGCTTTTCTTAATTAAATAAAGACAGCTTTTGTTTTGTCCTCTCCTGCCATGTTTATATTTAAATATATCTACTATATCTAACATGTGACTTATGCCCCCTAATTCATTATTTCTTCAGAAAATCTCCATCAAAATGTTCATCGCTAGTTTTTTGTTTTGTTTTTTGACTACTTTTTCCACTTTAGCCAAGCATACAATCTTGTTTTCCAACAGCTAGATTGAAATCCCCATACATTCAAGCAAAAACGGCACTCATACTAGGATAAAAACTACTTATAGTACATTTTATCTCTTTATAGGTACCTGTTTTCACTGACAGATGTAAACACTTGTTCCCTCACAAATCTCTCTGGAAGGAGTCTCCAGTTTCAGCGCTCTGTGACAAGGTAAAGTTTTCCGCAACAGGAAAGTCTAAAGGCCCGTTCGCACCAAGGACGGTAACTATAACGATAATGATAAAGATATACTTCTAAAAATCGTTCTAATTATAAAAGAATAGCAGAATCCACGCCACAACTATAACGATAATGGCACAGAGAAACGATATAGTTGGAATCACTTTCAGAACCATTTTTTCCAGCTGATGAACGATAAAAACATTGACAGCCAATCAGAATCCATCCTGCTTTAAAGAGCTCGAGCATTTAAAGTGGCAGACGACATAACTGCAGCGCACGCTTCAGAATGATATAGTGCGTTGGTGTGGACACTAATATAGTTATCGTTATAGTTATCTTTATAGCCATCGTTCTTGGTGTGAACGGGCCTTAAGGATGGAGGATACTGTGTTTAAACACAAAATAGTACTCAGGATGAACTCTGGCTTTTATAAAGCTGCTGAGTGACAGAAAATTGTTGTCAGTGTAAACGTTGTAATTGCGAACCAAAACCCACCAATTAAACAACACCAAGGCTCAACACTCACGAGTGGGCAATGTTTACGGCAACTGTAAGTTCGACTATTTATACTAACAATAACAGGCGGTACTTCTGAACAGGGTTCATTTATAATAGCAAAAACAACGGTATTGACCAAGTAATCTCTGTTAATGGTTCAACCCAATACCACCACCAGTGCAGGTGGGTGAAACCTGTAATCTCAAGATCTAGAGCCAAAAAACCCTCCCGCTTTACAGGTCAAGTCAGTTTCACACACATCAGTCAGTCAACAATTCACACTTTGAGTATATTCATCCTTTCAGGTTTTGATGAGACAGCTGGTTAATCCAGACCACTTTTGTATTCTGATGTGAACTATCTATGCAAGACGAGCTTAATGAGGACCCTCTTGTCTTCTTTAGATCCAGACACTGGCCCCTTTCATGGACACCAGTAGCAGCGAGCATTCCAGCCTCTGTTATGAATTACTGAATACTGCAATCAGACAATGGCAGCCCAAAAAAACAGGCATCGTTCCCACCACGCATTCCACCAATTTGGACCGGCCACAACATTGCAAACACTGTCTACTCAGAGTCACCGGCATCTCACAGCAGTTCATAATCTGCTATTAGGAGACTGAACCTGCTAGTCACGGAGACAACCGATGAGTAGGGGTTAGCCGAATGTGCATGACACGCCGGGGAGCAGATCGTTTACACAGTTTCCCAATCCCGATCCTGGAGTAACCATACCCTGCATGTTTCAGTGGTTTTAAAGCTATAACGCAAGCAGTGTAACCTCATAAATAGCTTAGCCTTGAGCTGAGGAGTTCGAACTGGCGGATTATAAGGGGCAAAGGAGCAAGATTGGGAAACTACTTTTATGGTAGGGTTTGTTTTTGTTATTACGCGTTATCTTACTACGATTTTGCAACAGCACCATAATTTTCCATACATTACAGATGATGTGTTCAGACATTCACGAAACAACGTTATTTAATCCACCTGAGCTCTTATTTATGTATAATTTTCACACTTCTTTTGATCAAGGTGAATATGTTGCAGTGTAATAACGTAAAATAAAATGCAAGATAATAAATTTCAACGGAAAATTGTGTCGTATTTGCCTACAGAGACATTAACGGAGTACCTGAATTGGACTTCAGCAGTAAATGTCAAAATTATAAAGGTTTCAGTCATGTCCAAATTCTTTTTGTCTTTTGAGAATAATATATGTAATATACAGTATGCAAAGAATCCAGGAAGTAACTGGAAGTAAAGTATAACTTTGGGAATAACAGTAAACAAACGTCCATCAGCTGTGCATGCAAACTGTTTGGATGAAGGACCACGCTTAATTATCATTATCATTTCTATAGTAACGGTATACAAAGGGACTCGCATGGAGGACGCTCCACATAAACAGATTATAAAATGCATGTAGTTTTTGAGATGGTGAAGCTGTATGTGAGGAGACATTTATTTAAGGCTTATGGAAGGAGTCTCCAGTGACAGAGGTTAAGTTCGAACAGAGGTTTCGCAGTAACAAGCTGTTTATTTGTCTTATTATTCATCAGAGGGTAAAAGGTGAGGGCTGGTGAGGAAACGTCCGATTATAGTTGCTACAACCTAAGTGATATCTTGTTTACTGGATGTAACTATAAACTGATTTTTTTTTTTTTTTTTTTTTAAATAAGTATGACGTGTTCTTGTCGAATAAATAAGAAATTCTGAGGAATAAAACACTTTGAGGCATGCTGTTAGAAGAAAATAATCTTTAAGGTGAGAACCGGCTATAACAACACCCAGTCATGTTTTATTCAATACTTGAGATTTAGTTTTTTTGTATGGGATCCCTGTTGGAATAAAAAATAAAAATAAAAAATAACAAAAAATAGAAACCAACACAGAAATTCTAATGGTTTCCAATACAAATACCATTACAAACCATCAGCTGTTAACCACTAAAACCATTACTAAATGTCAAAGGCAATGGTATCCACTAGACATAAAATGCCACCAATAGAAGGCAACAAGTTACCAGTAGAGAACCAGAGGGACCATTAAAACCAATACGATTCCCATTACAACCATTAAAACCATTACAGCTTCTAGGAGGGTTTCTGTTGTTTTGTGGTTGTTGGTTTTCAGCAGGGATATCAGACTTCTTGGCTGTTTTGATGAACATTTTGAGCTCCAATGTATGAAAAAAAACAAAAAAACAAAAAGAAAGTCTGAAAAACTGAAAAAAATGGTCTTCTACCTTCAAACTTTCTCACCTCACCTGACATTTTTACAGCTCACAAGACGTTTGGAAACTCGTTTCTGAGATTTCACAACAGCCTAATCCAGGGGCATGCAGGAGATTATTCCTCCATGCAGTCAATTTAATCTGGAGCTCGAGCCAAAACACCACATTCTCACAAACAGTTAAGGTGGAAATAAAGCGGATTAAAACGCAGCGCTTTTTATAGCACTGGAGCAGATCCGGAATGATGTTGTGTAAACACTACTGTGCAGCACCAGTGATTTCCAAACGCAAATCAAACACACGTCAGGATTCTTCAGTAAATAAGCAGTGAATAAAGCCGCATACTCACTTTGCTTTTGACTTCCACCGCGTCCAGGTCCGAGTGGCGCAAACTCTGCGCCTTATTATTAAAACTCCGATTCATTTTTTTTTTTGACGCCTCGATGCTCTCACTGCGGTCCGCTTCTCACTCTGTGTGTGTGTATGTGTGTGTGTGTGTGTGTGTAGTGTCTATAATCCTGGAAAGGAAAGAGTAATCCTAGGCTATTCTGATCACGACTCTCCAAGCGGTTCAACAAACTTCAGGGAAAAAAAAAAAAAAAAAACTAGATGTGGAAGGAGGGTAAAAATCACCGCCTCTGCCTACAGGGAGAGAGAGAGAGAGAGAGAGAGAGAGAAAACTTTTCAGAATGACATCATGGGTGTCTGTCTCTCCCAATCCCTCCCCAAAAAAGCGGCCGAGTTGTGCAGCGGGTCTGTATGCAGGGTAGAGAGGATCAAAATCGGTACAGTTCTCAACTAACGCTTTGCTGCAGGTTTTGTACCGGATGTATCGCTACATTTCCTCTGTATTATATCTGCTATTGTTTGAAATTATTATTTTTTTGTTTAACCGAATTTACTTAGTTCAAATGCATACATCGGTTCCGTGTGATTGAATTGTGCTACATGAACACAGTTTGTTTTCATACATCCAACACGATCTGATCATGTATTTTTCGAAGCCCTGGATAAAATCAAACTCCGGGCTGTCTGAGCTGAGGATCGAGCCCAGGAAGTCCGTACAGGATTTCGCGGAGTTGTTTTCGTGATTGTTGCCACCAAAAATGCTTGAGTTTTACTGCGGCTTTTTTTCAAAATTTGCGATGCAACTTGTGGAGCTTTTTTTTTTTTTTTTTTTTGTGGAAATCTACTTGAATTGGCGAAATTGGAATTGCACAAAATTGTTTTGCACGGTCTTTCGCAGTTATGTTTTTGGTAAATGAGACCTTTTAGCTGTACTCACGTTCGGGACACGCGAATCGAAGAGGGTTTTGCCGAACACGCGTTGTGATGATGTCATATGACACGTCTTAGACAAAAATCTGCAGAAAATCTGCAGTAAAAATTGCAAGCTCCTCCGAATACTGCGGGGTTTGCTTGATTTTGCATTTATTTATGTGATCGCAAAATCACGAAATCCTGGACGGACGGCCGAGATCACTGGTGTTCAGCAACATCTACATCAACACTCCACTATTCTACTGCACATTCTAATTTGGCAGCCATTGTGCATTGTTGTTGTTCATGAAAATGTAATCGTAAATATATCTTTGTTTTTAAATTATGCACACTCACGGGGGGAAGGCAACTACAAATACACATTTGAATTAGCATTTTCAAATTAGCATTTGAATTGGAATAAAGTCCAGACGGAATATACTGCCATCCAATCACATTGCAGAAGCCAAATGAGGATTATAATTCTGACCCGGCTGACCCTGCATACAATCCTGCTTGGGCGGCTGTATGGCTTCACACACAGTAGAGGGATTTTCCTCGAGACTACTGCCATCTACTGACAATACCATTTGTCCTGTGCTGTGTTTCAAAATAATGCAATCAATATTTGTTACTCGTTTTATTATCAACAATATATGTATAACAATAATTATTTAAAAAAACAAACAAACAAACAAACAAAAAAAGCACACTTGTAACCAACAAAACTTAATGGTAACCACGCCAAGTGTTATTCTACATTTATTTAAAAATGTAAAGTGGTTACTGTGGATATAACAACAACAACAACAACAACAACAACAACAACAATAATAATAATAATAATAATAATAATAATAATAATAATTATTATTATTATTATTAAAAATCTAAAGGTGCTTTACATAAACAAAATTAATGAAAATTTATATATATATATATATATATATATATATATATATATATATATATATATATATATATATATATATATATATATATATATATATATATATATATATAAATTTTGTTTTTATTATCCATCCATCCATCCATTTTCTGTACCTCTTATCCTACACAGGGTCGTGAGGAGCCTGGAGCCCAGGGTACTCAGGATACAGGGCAGGAGACACCCTGGACGGAGTGCCAACCCAATCGCAGGGCACAATCACACACACGTCCTCCATGCACTATGGACATTTTGGAAATGCCAATCAGCCTACAGCACATGTCTCTGGTCTGGAGGAGGAAACCGGAGTACCCAGAGGAAACCTCCAAAGCATGGGTAGAACATGTAACATGCACCCCAACCCTGGAGGTGCGGGACAAGTGTGCTAACCACTGAGCCATTAAAAAAATATTATCCATTTAAATCATTATAAATAAAAAATAAACACATTCTTTCTTATTTGAATAAGAATCACTTAAGATTATGAATCACTTTAGATTCAGATCGTGAAAGGGTTAAATGTCAAAATGTTCAGATCTTACAAACCTAATATTTTTTCAAGACCCCTAGGGTAAAACTTGCATATTTATCTTGTTTTAATAATTTTATTTTTAATTTACATTTTTAATTCTCTGGTATTTGTTAATTTTGCATTGCTTTAATTGTGCCTGGTTTGTGAAATGTCTTAATACATGGCGGTAACAACTGGTTATTGGTTGTAAATTCTTTTATATAATAATAATAATAATAATAATAATAATAATAATAATAATAATAATAATAATAATAATATTTGCAACAGTATGTTGCCCACTACAGGTTGCTTACATGTTTACAGAAAATAATATTCAGCTCACTAGATGTCAGTATTGTACAATTAAAACTTGTAGAACGTTTAAAAGGCCAGTTGAAAACAGTGCATTGTCTCAGTGGTTGCAATCAAAGAATCAAAAGCATGGCAAATATGGAGAGAACATGTACAGAAACTCATAGAGAAAAATCAAACATACAGACAGTAAACCGAGCTGCGGATCGAACCATGTGAGGCTGTGAGGCAGTAACACTACTTACACACATACAGAAATATAATCTTACAGGTCAAAGAAGGTTAAACTGCAAGAGTGGTTGTCAGTTTTGTCAGTTTGTGTACACCACCACCACTGATCCTGAACCGGTTAATGGGGTATGGAGTGCTTCAGGGGGTTGAGGGGGATTATGGGGCCCAATCCAGAATGCATCAGGGCCTCTCATAAGAGGGTCAGATCCTTTAAGACATTCCCTTGTCACTCTGTTAACCCTGCCTGGACCCTGACATGCCCCTTATCCATCTCTCATTCAAGGTCTAAGGTACAACCAAGGCAATGAGTTTCACATGCACCATGAACAGGAGGAAAAATTAAGCATGTTGGAACTCTCCTGGTTCATCATAACCCCGGGGGTTGCTACTCCATACTACATAAAGCCCTGTGCAGGCCTCTTAGAGTGTGTAATCTGAGATGGGAGAGCCGGAGGAGTTTCTGTGATTGCTATTGTGCAGAGGCAGACTGAGAGCCCTCGCCATGGAGCGCATGAATCAGTCATGCCTGTCTAAAATATAAAAGCCACAGTCTGGGATTTGAGAGCTTAAGAAATACATCTGGGATTTGAACTCACATTTTGGTCACTAGGGCAGAACGTTTTACCTCAATATTTTGTCAAGATTTCTAGCTAGAAGTATAAGCAGTTGCGTTGGGCTTCCAGGCCACCAGGGGGTCTCGTAAAACTGCTGGATTTTTACTTTAACTATATAAAGAGGATGTTACTTCGGGCCCGCAAAGGTTTACAGTTATTTTATAGTAAGCACACTCGATTAGACGGCAGCATTTTTAAACCAAGTTCTCTAAACCAGTGTTGGAATTCACAAGATCATTCTCCAGGCCACTGTGCTCAATTCTTGGTCTCTTTTCTCAAGCCATTTTGCCTCAATCTGGTTTTCATCTTAAGTGGAAGTCTCAAATCAATGTTATATTTATTTTTAAATTACAGCCCCCAATCAATATACTGATACATTTTTTATGACACATTATTTTAATAATGAAACAGATGATCCAATTTCCGTCTCCTTTAGCTCCGTTCAATCGTCTATAACACTCCTTGGATTTGTGAAACAAATTCCAATGGAATGAAGAATAAAACACGGCACCGTGTGCTAGTTTTACAGGAGGAAACATAAATTTAGCTAAATTTAGCTAACTGCTGTCTTATAAAAGGCAAACTTGTGCTTCCTATCTAATCCAGCTAACTTTTGTATTTAGTTTTAAATCAGTATACTCCGTCTGTTATGTGTAAAGCATTACACATTCCCTTTGCCATAGCCTATGTTTCCAGAAACTGATTAGATTTGATTCTAATTGTGTGTTTTAAACTAGTCCACAGATGCCACCCATGGACTTATCTTTCCCACACACAACCTTGTTATATAATAAAACCTTGTAATAATAATAATAATAATAATAATAATAATAATAATAATAATAATAATAATTGACCCTAGTAACCCTGACCATGGAACATCAGGCCACTGTGCACTTGGCATTAGTTTGCCTTCTACTAAAAAAAAAAGATAAATGAACCCCAAGCATGTGGTTGAGGATTGTACGATGGCTGCTGCGATACTGAGATGAAGTGCTTATCTTTTATGTAGATGAAGCACAGAACAGAGGCACCAGTTTAATGAAGTATGAAATATTAATGGCCCCAGCCTGAGGGGATTGCAGAGATATATTTACACCAGTAGGGGGCATATAGATCCCACAAAATCCCACAAGTTTCCTCAAGGGGGGCAATAGATGCAACACTGGTGTAAATACAAACAAACATATAAATATAGATGCATATATTTGGTTTGAGCTCGCTTTATTTCCTCTTTGCTCCCCAAGGGCAGAATTTTTAGCTCTTTTGTTTTCTTCCTGCACACACACACACACACACACACACACACACACACACACACACACACACACACACTGAGTGTAAGCAGTTTCTTAATCCCATACAGTGTTTATACACTCCTACAGGGCCTAAAGAAGTGTCACAGAGTGATGAACATGTTCCTTCAGCTGTGATTACAATTACATGCTCCCTGTGGCAATTACATGATGCTACATTATTTATTTGCTCCCCTTGTTGTGTTATCTGGGACAAACACAGCCGTCATTATGGAGTACTGATAACAAGTACATCGTAATCCGTTCGAGAAGACGGACCTGACCAGAGACATGGCTGGAGGATGTGAAATCCAACATCATGCACTAGTTTGATCCGTTCGTTTGTTTGTTTTCTACTAATTCAGGTGGTGGGACGTTACAGATTAAACTACACACGAGAGTAAAAGCTTCTTATTGGCGTGAGGAGATGCATGTTGGGTTTGTACGTGTATGCCAAGGCATCATACACCAATTTTATTCGAGGCGGCAACATTTTTACAGATCTGCTACTTCCGTACATTCAGAGGAGATAATCTGATTAGGATGTAGGATAATGATGTCATTGAGAAAAACAAACAAACAACAACAACAACAACAACAACAACAACAAAAAACAGTGTGGGAGAATGTGCCAAAAAATGAGCTGTACACATTTCGACCCCAAGGCAATAAATGAATAAATAAATAAATAAATAACACCCAAATAAAATCAATTTAAACCAAAAGGAAATCTAATAAAACATGATAAAATATTCATGGGTCATGAAAAAAAAATGCCATGAGCTATGGAGATTTTGGCCAACAAACAAACAAACAAATTCAATAAAGCAAGAGGACATCTTGAAGATTTGTGAAAATACCAAAGCCTTTTTTTTTTTTTTGTATAATATTATCATAAAATTAATCAATAATTTAAATGAAAGAAGCAAAATGATTGCCTGTGAAGTTAACAAAAAAAAAAAAAAAAAAAATTTCTGAGATGAATAAAAAATTGTAAAAATGTTTAGAAATTGACATAGAGGTTGAATAATTTTAATAATATTAATAATGTTATAATGAGAAATATCAGCTGATGCGAATAAACCAAAGCCAGGACTGACCTACAATCTGCGATGATCATTTTCTCTTGTTTGGGCCAGTGTAAGTGTTTAAATTTAAAGCCGAATAACCTCTAGCTGACTAGTGAGTATACTGTTTAATAGGCTTTTTGGCCAATAAATTCATTTTCATGCTAATACATAATAACAGCTTTGTCTTCATTGTAATGCTCCATGAACAGTGTTGGATAAATGATAAATTGATGTTGCCTTTAATCATATAAACCTCATTTAATTTACAAATTGGCTGTTGATTTAAGCTGGATGTGGGTTTTAGCTTACTTCCTCTCTGCTAGTTTGTGGTGAACCTATTTACTAGTAAACTGAAAGACCAGAAAAGATACAGTAAACACATTCACATACATTATGTAAAGGGGAATTAATTATTACTAACCAGTGTTGTGTCTTTCATCCAAAGGTATGTCCAAAGTTTATTATTTTCCTATAACTGGACGTCCCAAAGTGTGTTATTATAGACTTACAGCACAACGACTTGTCAACAGTGACCAATTTTATTTATCATAGAACGACATGGGATACTTTTTTTTATCCGTTACATTACACTTACATTATAGCAGCTATAAACAGTTGTTCCCTCACCAAGCCTCTCTTTTTTTTTTCTCTTGAAGTTGATAAACAAACAAACAAAAACAAACAATTAAGTGCAAAATCAATTGTTTTTAAAACTTTTCCATGGTGAAAAAAACTGTAAAAAAAAAAAAAAAAAAAAAAAAAAAGTACTGAAAAAAGTACTGACACTGGAGACTCCTTCCATAAATGTTTAAAAAGAAAAAAAAAAATCTTCCCACAGAAAATGTCACCATATCAAAGGTTAGACATTTTTCTTTGTTAATTAACAACAGTTAAAAGAAATCTGTTTATTATTAGGTTTAGATCGTTCGGAGCAGCCACCATACACATCCCTCTGATTAGTTGTTACTATAGAAATGATAAAATATTAGAACCAGCGCATTAATATAAACCTTGCTGCCAGAACTACTGTCAGAGCTGCTGTTGTAGAAAAAGAATGAACACCTTCTGACCAATCAGAGTCGAGAACTCGACAGCGCAGTGGTGTAGACTGTATTAAATTACCAAACGCAAATTGGTGAAACAAATTGCAATCAAATTAGCAAATATCCCGGGGCGCGTAACCTTTCCTGTTGTACAGGGGCATGCCTGAGCCACATCGCTTCAGTGTGTGTGTGTGTGTGTGTGTGTGTGTGTGTGTGTGTGTGTGTGTGTGTGTGTGTGTGTGTGATTCTGTGTCTGTGTGGTGTCTGTTTCATTCATCCACTTTCCCATGATAAGTCCATTGCTCTCCTGAGTTTCAGATGGATGGGACGCAGATGCCCTGGCCTGTGTGTCCAAGAAGAATGAAGTGGAGTTCAACGAGATCCAGCGGGAAAAATTCCCGTCAGCAGGTTTCTGGAGAGCAAAGATCGCTGGGTTTTTATTTTCCAAACGGGAATAGTGGAGCACGCTTCGTTCCACCTCATAACTGTGGTGGAAAGTCTACAGAGAGAGAGAGATAGAGAGAGAGAGAGAGAGAGGGAGAGATAGAGAGAGAGAGAGAGAGAGAGAGAGAGAGAGAGAGAGAGAGAGAGAGAGAGAGAGAGTTAGTTAGTTTTTTTTTTTAAAAAGCCCCAACTGATTAAAACCTTATGTGGGATTGTCTATGTAAAGGATACAGATGATCTCCTGGAATGTTGGGACAAGTCTGTTTCAGAAACAAAAGAGTAATGCAGCGGTGCTTTAAGCAAAACAGATGACTGTTGCCTGTAGTGTGTAACACCTAAGCTGTGATAAGTAATGTTTAAAAGCTGTGATGAAACACACTCCCTCATCCAGGGATAGAAATAGTCAGGGCCGTGAGGTTTTGGCTCTTTCGCTGTGTTATTGTTTTGCCTCGGTTGTGGAAGAACATTAGGGGCTGGACTCTGGATGTGGAGCTGTACAACTCATGCATCTCTCCATTTTCTTCCTCTGACCAGTTAGACAAAAGTATTACATCTTAAATCTGTAAATGTTCATGTTTTTTGTTTTTTGTTTTTTAGATATGAAATTCCTTTCACTGCTGCCATGGTACCACCAAGCGGACATCTTTTGAACCTTTAATACCTATCTTTCACTTTGAAACGTGAACACAGCATACCTTTAAAAAAAACTGTGCAAATTTTACATCAAATTGATCTAGTATTCCCTTTTATAAATCAAATATATGATTATTTAACTTATTTCTTGACATTTATCCTCAACTTGAAATGTTCTATTGGCAACCATTTCTAATTTCTAAGTAGAAGCAAAATGATTTGCCAATAGAATAACAGAATGTGAAGCTTGAAATGAGTAAAATCACCTAAAAACAGGCTGAAGAATCTCCTGTTGGATTTATTATAATCTAATAAGAAGAAATATCAGATTATAATTTGCCCATATTCAAGATATTTTCACTTGCTAGGATATCGTTTTTTTTTTTTTTTTGCACTATGGGGTTGTACTCTCATCTTTTGTACCTTCGCATTTTTTAACTTACGAGAATATTGTATACCTTTAAAAATGATTTAAAATGCATAATTAGACCTTAAGGATCACCGATGTACTTTTAAAGCTTTACTCTAAAAGCGTTAAAGTTACAAAAGATGACGATACCATGCCAGTGACAAGGATAAATACAGTTTGGTACCTTTATATCTGAGAGTGTATCAGTCAAAGAAGGTGTTTTGATATTGTACATTTATTTTACGCATCTAAAATATAGTATATGTTCATATTTATTCAAACAGATCAGCTTCCAAAGCTTCAACCTTCGTTCTAATACATAATAACATCGACGCCATCACACTCGTCATCTCGTAGATGGCTAACTGGCTGAGCCGAGGTTTTCTTTCCCGTAACTCAGCGCAGCTGCGTCGTATAGCTGCATTGCATTCTGGGACTTTTGAGTCTGATGTTTGTGCCACTAAATCTACACTGCATTCCTCATTAATAATGACGTCGTTGGAAAATAGTGAGTGAGAAAAGAAGTTCTGCGAAACCTGACCATTATTACTTGATGTTTGAGGACCATCCATCCACACACACAGGGGAGCCTTGAGTCTATCCCAGGGAACTCCAGGCACAAGGAGGGGGACACCCTGGATGGGATGCCAACCCATCGCAGGGCACAATCACACACTATGGACAATTTGGAAATGCCAATCAGCCTATAATGCAGGTCTTCGGACTTGGGGAGGAAACCAGAGTATCCAAAGGAAACCCCTGAAGCACGGGGAGAACATGCAAGCTCCGTGCACACAGGGCGGAGGTACGATTCAAACCCCCAACCCCGGAGGTGCGAGGTGCTAACCACTAAGCCATCGTACTACCATGTTTGAGGTTGTTGATTTTCTTTTTCTTTTTCTACTATTAAACTCCACTGTAACTGCGCTAGTAATGACAGCGTTAATCCCCCTGTGATATCAGCACGGCTCACAACTGCTCACTTCTCACAGGAAAACTGATAATACAGCACCGAGTAACAAATTAGCACCAGCATCAATAAATACATAACAGATATTTCAGTATAAATAGATTTAATGTAGAGGGATCTAAAAATGTAAAAAAAAAATAAAAAAAAAGTAAACTGCTGTCACTATAATATCAAATCAGTGTGCAGAAAAACAGGACATTTAACTAAACAGAGACCCATTAATCACACTTAAAGCTTAAAGTGAGGACCAGGTCATATTCGGTGTATTGATAAGGTGCGTTTCCTTAATCAATAAAAAATAAATCAATACAGCGTCCTCTTTTTTTGTAATTCTAAATCTAAATCATGTGTACATTTGACCGGCTGGAGATCCAGTTGAAGTGATCCAGTAGCAGTGTGTTCGCCTCTGGGTTCCCGTATTTAACCCGGTGGTGTTAAATCGCTCTTCCCTTTCTTTTTTCTTTTTTTTCTTTTTCTTTTTTTTTTTTTTAGCAGAAAAATGAAAACATCAGCCATCTGGTGTGCAGGTCACAGGTTAATTCCTGGCTTGGTAATGAGGAGGCTGTATCTCGGGGCCGTGTGGGACCCTCGAGCGCGATGGCTGTCGGCCTCCGGAGCGTGCATTAAACATTAACACTCTGTAAACCATGCTGCCTTCCTTTGTTTTGTTTTGTTTTTTTTTTCTTTCCTACTGCCTTTTTTTTCTCCTCCATCCTTTAGCTTCCACTTCAGTGCTCCTTCCTGTGTATTGACTCAGAATCTTCTGCAACAGTGCATCAATACTTATGATCAGTACAGAAAGGACTAAAAACTACAAATATAACGTTGTGCTTCTGAAAACTAATCTGAAGTTAAACCCAGTTTAGATGTTGATTTGTGAGGCACGTCTTTCGGTCAGACATCTGTTTTTTCTTTCCGCAAATAGCTTCTGGGTGTATTTTTAACCTAATTGGAAATACCATATTCGGTCTCTGTAGTCTAATGGAGCGAAGAGGACCATTTCCTCTTGTTAGGGACTCTGGAGGCCGTGTAGGACATGTCAGGGAAAAGGCGGGGTTAATTAGCTGTCTGCCTCGCCTCCTGCAAATTGTGACCAGACTCTCTCTCTCTCTCTTTCTCTCTCTCTCTCCCTCTCTCTCTGACTCTCTTTCTCTCAGTTATCCAGGTTATATGGTGTGGTCTGTGGTCATTATGGCTGTGATGACCTCTGTAGTCTCCAGTCTTTCTCCTACACTCACACACAGAAGAGGGGAAAAAACGTATACAACATGCAGGAAGTGTGTTTCACCACTACAAGTCTGTATGAGTAAAAATGATCTGAAGCTTGTGTGTTGCAATATCACCTAGAGTACGCTTAAAGAGTAAAATTTTTTAAAAAAATCAAGCTTGTTTTTTTTATTTCATCACAAAAGACCTAATAGAATTTTATCAATTATAAAATATGTAACGAAATCACAAATATATAATATAAATTTGTCTAAACATGACTGAATGATGACAGTGATAGTGATGATTACCGGTAATGTACTGCTTAACCTACTAATCGAATCAATATCTGAATGTCTTTAAAGTCATACACAAGTTTTTTGTTTTTTATTAATTAATAAAAAAATACTATATTGAATAATTATTTTGCTTCATGTGTCACATCCATGAAACCAATTAGAAAAAGAAATGCCTGTGCTTTTATAGCCATTAAGGCTACGTCCACATTGATCCGGATAAATCCGAAAACGCATCTCTACGTTTTGGCCTTCCGTCCACACCGAAAGGTTTTTGAAAACGTTCTCCCAAGTGGAGAAATTTGACAGCACAGTTCTCGCGTCGTAGCGCGGACCGAGAAAACGGAGATATTCATAAACGATGACGTATTTTTAGTCGTGTGACGCAGTCATGTGACCTGTTCAACTAAAAAAAATCAAGATGGTGGACGACTGGTGGTAGCACTGCAGTTGTTGTGCCTGATATCCAGTTTGATAGCTTTGTTGAACATTAATGTCACTTTGTACAACCTTCAGATTAAATTAAAAAAAATTACGCCGGAAATGACGCATACCAAAGCTTGTTACGTTTTTTTACGCATGCGCAGTATAGGGATGTGAGCGTTTTCAGACGTTTCGGTGCGGACGATCAATTTTGGAAAGCGTTTGAAAACGCCAGTGTAGACAGAGGGCATTTTAAAAACGAAAATGCAGTTTTCAGATCTATCCGGATCAACGTGGACGTAACCTGAGGAGCACAGAACACAACACTCTAAGCCCCACCCACTTTCCTTGAAATTTGCATATTGGAGCATGATAAGCTTGTATATTTTTTGACTCAATTACACTTTCATGTGATGTGTTCAATGAAGTGTTTTTTATTTATTTATTTTTTTGTCCAGTTTGCTCATTTTAATGAATTTATTCAGATTATATATTCATAAAATATTTGTGTTTTATAATGTTTTGGTGAGTTTACATGGAAAACTTGAAATAATACATAGCTACTGATTTTGTCAGTGGTTACATATTTTCTTACTTTTACTTTTTTTTTTTAATGAGCTTGTCATTGCTTTTATGAAGCTCAACAAAGAGTGAAATTCATCCACTCACCTAACTTGGGGAAAAAATTTGCTAATATCTAATGGGCTTAAATACACAATACAGCACAATTATCTAAATACTGACTACAGAATGTGTGTAAAACAGTGCACTATCTGTGTACTCTCAGCTGCTTTGTCTACACACACACCCACACACACACACACACACACACACACACACACACACACACACACACACACACACACACACACACACACACATGTATGGTACCAGAGTAATCACCTCCCTGAAGCAGCTTGACTCCCAGGGCTGTTCCTCCTCCTGCCCAGATTTACAGAAACAATAAAGAAGAGACTGAGAGAGGACGCAGTGGGACAGATGTGCTGTCAGGAGTCACATTCGCCCCGAGCAGCAGGACAGTACAAGGACACACACACACACACACACACACACACACACACACACACACACACACACACACATAAATATATATACACTTAGACATATACATAAACCCACAGATACACTGTCTCTGTCTCCACCCTTCTCTTGTTCTGAGACAGATGTGATAAAGGTAAAGGAGTCAGTAGAAGGACAGGACCTGGCCTGTCTGTGCCGCTGTTTGATCTGCTGTGTGTTTGTGTGGATTTATTCAGCGTATCAGAGAAACATCGATCATTACAAGTGGAGTTGTTCTTGGGCGGTGCAGAGCAGTTTTACACAGAGGAATGTTTATCTTCTCAGCAATCTGGTGAGGATGAACGTGCATGTATAAGTGTGTGCGTGTGTGTGTGTGTGTGTGTGTGTGTGTGTGTGTGTGAGGGAGCGAGTGTGTTGGAGAGAAGAGCAGGAATAGTGGCTGATAGCTAGTAAGAGAGCGAATGTTTCTGCGTGCACACTGGAGCTCGTCCCACACTGCTGCTCTGATTAAAACAAAACAACATCAATCTCCAAGAGCACAGAGCTTTAAATAAGTGGCCTGCTGTTTATATATATATATATATGTGTGTGTGTGTGTGTGTGTGTGTGTGTGTGTGTGTGTGTGTGTGTGTGTGTGGAGATCCTGCATCCTCAGAACCCTTCATTCTCCTTACCTCAGCATTAAGGGTGTAAAGATTTACTGACTCAACCAGTGTCAATATTTACACGCTTTCATTTCTAGTGAAGGTGATGTGGCCTCTGTACCTGTCAGGGTCAGTGAAGGAGGTGTGGCCTCTGTATCTGTCAGGGTCAGTGAAGGTGATGTGGCCTCTGTATCTGTCAGGGTCAGTGAAGGAGGTGTGGCCTCTGTATCTGTCAGGGTCAGTGAAGGAGGTGTGGCCTCTGTATCTGTCAGAGTCAGTGAAGGAGGTGTGGCCTCTGTATCTGTCAGGGTCAGTGAAGGTGATGTGGCCTCTGTACCTGTCAGGGTCAGTGAAGGAGGTGTGGCCTCTGTACCTGTCAGGGTCAGTGAAGGAGGTGTGGCCTCTGTATCTGTCAGGGTCAGTGAAGGAGGCGTGGCCTCTGTATCTGTCAGGGTCAGTGAAGGAGGCGTGGCCTCTGTTTCTATCAGTAACAGTGAAGGAGGTGTGGCCTCTGTGTCTTTCAGGGTCAGTGAAGAATTGATGGCCTCTGTGTCTTTCAGGGTCAGTGAAGAATTGATGGCCTCTGTGTCTGTCAGTAACAGTGAAGGAGGCGTGGCCTCTGTGTCTTTCAGGGTCAGTGAAGAATTGATGGCCTCTGTGTCTGTCAGTAACAGTGAAGGAGGCGTGGCCTCTGTGTCTTTCAGGGTCAGTGAAGAATTGATGGCCTCTGTGTCTGTCAGTAACAGTGAAGGAGGCGTGGCCTCTGTGTCTTTCAGGGTCAGTGAAGAATTGATGGCCTCTGTGTCTGTCAGTAACAGTGAAGGAGGCGTGGCCTCTGTGTCTTTCAGGGTCAGTGAAGAATTGATGGCCTCTGTGTCTGTCAGTAACAGTGAAGGAGGCGTGGCCTCTGTGTCTTTCAGGGTCAGTGAAGAATTGATGGCCTCTGTGTTTGTCAGTAACAGTGAAGGAGGCGTGGCCTCTGTGTCTTTCAGGGTCAGTGAAGAATTGATGGCCTCTGTGTCTGTCAGTAACAGTGAAGGAGGCGTGGCCTCTGTGTCTTTCAGGGTCAGTGAAGAATTGATGGCCTCTCACTCCTCAAAGTTAATGCTTTGCAAAAAAAGATATATTTGTGAAAGTGAAAATATCTTTAAATATAGACAAATGTATTAAATATGTCTTGTTATGAGATTATTATAAAATGAATTTAAGTTTATTGAGCTTATTATTTTTCTTTTTTTTTTTTTTTACATTTTCTAGTCATTTCAAGAAGAATTAACCTTTCTTTTTTATTACATTATAAAAATGTTTTAATTTCGATGCACGTTTCCCTCTATTAAAACTAAACTAAATCATATAACCAACGCTGCATCGTATCACATCACCACACAAACTGAAACAGCTCTTAATCTGATCATATTTGAACCGTTGCTTAAAGTTTATCGCTGATGAATCAAATGATTATTTACACATTCTCAGAATCTGAGTCACTGCCACACACACTGACTCACATGGCCCTGTTTAAAATGTCACTTTTGTCTGTCTCTATCCCAATCAGAGCTCTTCAAGCTTTTCTGTGATGCTAGACACACACACACACACACACACACACACACACACACACACACACACACACACACACACACACACACACACACACACACACACACCCCCCCACACACACACACACACACCTTGATCCTGCAAGCAGTGAAGTGTGCACTTTCCCCTGGCTTCCCTCCCTCCTGCTCTCGTCTTTGTTTTGCTGGGGTTTTGGGGAATACAAGGTAGGTGCAGTGGGGGACGTGTGTGTGTGTGTGTGTGTGTGTGTGTGTATGTGTGTGTGTGTGTACTCTGAACTGAGCCATGCTGAGTGGCTCCAGTGAAAGAGTGCAGAAAGACGAGTGAACATCGTTCACTCACTCCTCCCCTCTTCCTTCTCTCACTCCCTTTTTTCCCCAAAATCCCCCCTTTCACTCCCACCGAGTGAGGGGACATGAGCAAAAACCCCAGGAGAGCGGAGGAAAACATGCCCTTATTTAACTCCACCCTCTCTCTCTTCTTCAGTGTGCATGCTTTGTCTGTCTCGCACACGTTTATCTCCCGTACGACAGACACGATCCTTCTCTCCTCTTCCTCCGTCCTCTTTTCCGTGCCTCATGTCAGTCTGTCTAGGTGTCCATGTTTCCTTTCTTTCCTCGTTTACAGGATGTACTCTCTGGGTGGGAGGAGCATACTCACTCTCGTCTGTCGATCACTACAACACTAGCCAGTCATGGGTGTCTGTGAGCTCAGGTATGTGGAAGAGGGCAGATAACGCTTTCCTCAGAGCTCGAAAAGACGTGATTGGATGAGTTCACGTGTCTCGGAGGAAGCCTTCCCTGGCTGGTAGCTGTTGTATGATAGAGGAGAGCTTGCACCCAGTATCCCTCAGACTGAGCGTGACCCTGACCAGGATAAAGTGTTTGAAGATGAATGAATGAAGAAGAAAAAAAAACACAGAATTATCATACAAAGCCTCAATGATATGTTCCACTGAGAAAGCAAATAATCTACAGTTATACATTATGTACAGTATATCTCTGCTTCTGCCTGACTGAGAGCTGCAGAGACGGGACAGGAAGAGGAAGGCCATATGGCCTGGGGTGCTCCTATTTTACTTCCTGTCTCGCTGGAGTAAGCTTATAGCCTGCAGACTCAACAGAAAAGAAACCCCTCCTGACCTGCACTCCTTTACTGAAGCATATGGGCGCGCACACACACACACACACACCCACACACACACACACACACACACACACACACACACACACACACCTCCCTAGAGACTCTTTGAGTGTTACGAGATGTCAGTGGTGGAAGACGAACGAGCGCAGAGTGCACTATAGATTACGAGTGTGAGTGCTGTTTCTCAGCAGGCTCCAAAAGTCTGAAAGTCTGAATCCTCGACCATGCAAGAACTGTTCATCTTTCATCGGTTATGAAAAAAACAAACAAACGCGAATTCTTCTCAAACAGGATTATTCACTAGCGTATGTTTAAAGTGTTCCTATGGACAGAGAGCAATAATAATAATAATCTCAACGTGTTTTATTGCTCTCACACAACACTACTCATTGTTTTTATTTACTAAAGAACGACATCATTGTTATCGCTTATCAGTTTTTGAAGACTTTCGTGTGGTGGAAAACATCAAGGTACAGCTTTACGTCTGACTGTTACAAAGTGCTGACACTGGAGACTCCTTCCATAGATGCTAAATAAATGTAAACCTTTGGATGAGTTTCGGATAAACGATGGAATAAAACAAGGCTTGCTCATTTGTTTGTTTGTTTGTTTGTTTGTTTGTTTTATACTGTATACAGCAGAGGTTTCCAGTGACATTTTAATGTACTCTATGTCCTACATTTTTTTTCATATTTGCAATAGTGAAAAAATAAAGCTTGAAAATGAATAACAAAAAAGTATATCTATAAAGTAAAGAGCAAAGGAAACAGGCTTCTGGAATACATTATGAGTATTTACTGCTGTGTCTCATTGACAGTGTGCATTTGGTTGGTTCTCTTAATGCCCTCCTCTTGTTTTCTTTCTAATATTCAACATTAAAGTAGTGGCTGCTTGGGTAAATAATCTACCATATGGGAAACATTTGGATGGAAACCCGGCTACAGCGAGCGTTAAACCCTGTCCATCAGCTCCGCTCTCACATCTGGTCAGAACTGTTTCCAATCCACCATTACATGATCGTTTTCTGGATTTAGATTTGGACCGAGTGAGATATTAATGCAGTGGTTTATACTGCGGCTTTCGTAAGCTCGGGCTGTTTTAGATGGATTTAGATGTCTGTCATAATTTACGGCTTTCGGGGGATTTATGTTAATCAATAGGCAGCATGTCAAACCCTACCATGCTGAATATCTTTATTTTATTTAATCATTCTGCTAAACTCTGACTTACTTAACTGATATGAAAGCTATTTTAAGCTTCTTTTTTCAATTTTGTTGGATTCAAAATGACTTTAAAGGTGAAACAATGTAAAACAAAACAGCTTTTTTTCCCCCTTGAACACAAAACTTTCTCAAACTATCATCATCTTTCTTTCTTTAGAAAACTATAGTTATATTAGAAATTGTGTTTAAGTCCTTTTGAGTGGAGAGTGAATTCGTATATTTTATTTATCTAATTAAAAATGACTTCTGAATATCCCGCAAGTATGAATGTTCTTCCCCCCAACAAGAAGTTTTCCTAAATAATCACGAACCCCCCCCCACCCCCCCCTTTTTATTCATTTAAAATGTATTTATGACTAATCCCCAACCATGAATATTTTCCCCAAAAGAAGCTTTCTCAAATTGTATATGTAAATGAAAAAATACACACACACACACACACACACACACACACACAGATAGATAGATAGATAGATAGATAGATAGATAGATAGATAGATAGATAGATAGATAGATAGATAGATTTTTAAATACAGAAAATATTAAATGAATGCATTTATGTCATTTATATAATCAGAATTTACTTCTGAATAATCCCCAAGCATGAGGAAATGTTAAGGGCTCAATTTCCATTCACATAGTTGCAATTTTAATATTTTTAATTCTCACACATCCCCCCCCCCCCCCCCCAAAATAATAGCTCAGCTCAAACCGCAAACAATATCAGCAAAATGTACAATTTTGTAACTGTAATCTAATTTTGGTAGCTATAATTATATATTTTTTTCAAAATATTTGTGACCTTCTTAATCATTTCGAGTCATTTTAACCCAGTATCTCATTCTGACATCTATCAACATCACTGAGTTTGTATTTGTGCTCCAAATATTAGATGCGATATTTCGACTGTTTGACTGTTTTAGAGAAAAAGCCTCCTGAAGCTCGCAGTCAATTTTTCGATAATGCACAAATTAATTAGAGCATTTAATCAGACATACGCCCACATTAACACTTTCTTTTCAGCCAAGATAAAACACACACACACACACACACACACACACACACACACACACACACACACACACACACACACACACTGGCACGTGCACGCTCACTGTCTTTATCTCACGGGGTAACGCAGCATTACTGATTTCAGCAGTTCAGCTGTTCATTTAATGTGATTTTGCTACGACTTGTAACAATGCAGAAGGAGGGATTAGGGGACAAAGACACAGAGAGACAGGTGACAGGTGTAACGGCAGGTCAGTGAGTGAGTGTGTAACAGAGACGTGTCAGTGTCTCAGTGCAGGTCAGTGAGTGAGTGCGTAACAGAGATGTGTCAGTGTCTCAGTGCAGGTCAGTGAGTGAGTGCGTAACAGAGACGTCTCAGTGTCTCAGTGCAGGTCAGTGAGTGAGTGCGTAACAGAGACGTGTCAGTGTCCCAGTGCAGGTCAGTGAGTGAGTGCGTAACAGAGACGTGTCAGTGTCCCAGTGCAGGTCAGTGAGTGAGTGCGTAACAGAGACGTGTCAGTGTCCCAGTGCAGGTCAGTGAGCGAGTGCGTAACAGAGACGTGTCAGTGTCTCAGTGCAGGTCAGTGAGTGAGTGCGTAACAGAGACGTGTCAGTGTCTCAGTGCAGGTCAGTGAGTGAGTGCGTAACAGAGACGTGTCAGTGTCTCAGTGCAGGTCAGTGAGTGAGTGCGTAACAGAGACGTGTCAGTGTCCCAGTGCAGGTCAGTGAGTGAGTGTGTAACAGAGACGTGTCAGTGTCTCAGTGCAGGTCAATGAGTGAGTGCGTAACAGAGACGTGTCAGTGTCTCAGTGCAGGTCAGTGAGTGAGTGCGTAACAGAGACGTGTCAGTGTCTCAGTGCAGGTCAGTGAGTGAGTGTGGAGTGGACCTGTCAAAGTCGTGTTGTGGAGATAAATCCTTGGCCTGTAACCTGCTGCCAGTTAGTAATGATCTTCACACTATCCTGCAGAATGTGGAGAGAGGCGCGGAAGTGAGTAAATGAAAGACACACACGGCTGAAATAGAAAAGGAGAGACAGACAGATGGCGAGAGAGAGAGAGAGAGAGAGAGAGAGAGAGAGAGAGAGAGAGAGTGAACATGCTTCAAAGGGTTTAACGGAAGAATGCATATGTCTGCAGGGCAGGTGCAAACACCACTATGACCTCTCTCTCTCTCTCTCTCTCTCTCTCTCTCTACCTTTCTTTCTTTCTTTCTTTCTTTCTTTCTTTCTTTCTCTGTATCGCATCTCTCTACTTGTATCACTTTCTCTCTTCCCTCTCTCTGTCTTCCTCCTCATCTTTTCTCTCTACCTCCTTTCTCTTTCTTTCTTTCTTTCTTTCTTTCTTTCTCTTACCCCATCCCTCACTTAGTCTCTCTCTTTCTCTATCCTCAGGAAGTGGCTGCTTCTGAGGCTTCCGTTTACTCGTATCAGTTTTTTTCATCACCTCACTCTGTCCACAGACACGCACACACACACACACACACACACACACACACACACACACACACACACACACACACACACACACACACACACACACAGAAATCAGAAGAGTATTAAATATAAATTACTTAAATTACTTAAGTGAAAGTGTAGATACTACAGTGTCAAAATCTCCACCCAAAAATGTTTTCAAGTGAAAGTATAAAAGTTGCTATGTTTAAATGTAAAAAATGATAAGTAAATGTTTTTAACAGATGCAATTAATCTCCTGTCAGTAAGTAACTTTTATTTTACTGAGGTAGGGTCAGGGGCACTACCACACTGTGTGGTAACGAGTACTATGAAGGTCTAAATAAAAATGTAAAAGCAGGGCTTTTTTAAAAATCAGTATTTAAACAGATGAGCTAAGGACAGAGTTCGAGAGTCTGATAGGTGCTGAGAGGAAGGACTGAGGCAGAAGCAGCCTGCCGCTTACCGCACTCCACTGAGCATTCATATCAACATGGAGTAGGTGGGTGGGTTTGGTCAGAATGACTGAGAGCTTGGCCAGCATTCTCTTCTCCACCACCACCTCCACGGAGTCCAGTCTGAGCCGCAGGACTGAACAAGCTTCAGAAAAGACAGTCCTGTATTTCTGTTCATCGCCTGGGACTTCTGAGAAAGTCTGGAGCACAGCAGAGAGAAAGAACCAGAATAATGTTATACTAATGTGCTATAATTATGTTCTAATATTTGCCTCGCACCTCCGGGGTCAGGGGTTCGAATCCCAACTCCACCCTGTATCCACGGAGTTTGCATGTTCTCCCCATGCTTTGGGGGTTTCCTCCGGGTACTCCGGTTTCCTCCCCCAGTCCAAGTCAAACATGCGTTGGAGGCTGATTGGCAGCTCTAAATTGTCCGTAGTGTGTGAACGTGGGTGTGATTGTTCCCTGCGATGGGTTGGATCCACGTCCAGGGTGTCCCCCGCCTCGTGCCCCGAGTTCCCTGGGATAGACTCCAGGCTCCCCGTGACCCTGTGTAGGATAAGCGGTACGGAAAATAGATAGATAGATGGAATATATTTGAATATTCTTGGCACTGGATGTTAAATATGAACTTGTTTCTGTGGTCTACACTCATCGCGCATGTGTTTCGTCTCACTCCCTCCGATGGCGGAGGAAA